>NAJL01000015.1:0-257428 GCA_005059885.1 Salinomyces thailandicus
CTCTCTCTCTCTCTCTCTCTCTCTCTCTCTCTCTCTCTCTCTCTCTCTCTCTCTCTCTCTCTCTCTCGCCGTGCTATCGTATACCCTCACCCTTCTCTGTCAGCTTACCACTCGCCCCATCACGCTCACACGAAGCCAAGCCCTAAGGTAGGTTGTGAAATTGCCTAGAACCCTTTCACTCGGACTCTTTTTTCTTTCTGCTCCTCTCTTCTCTTCTGGCGTGTCGAATGAGTGATGTCGCCGAGTTTCATTCCTTGGAGATTCATTGATGACTTTCGGTAAGGTCTGCGGAGCGGGATAAGAAATATGAGGTGTAGATGGTAAGTAAGGTATAGATGGAAAGTAAGGTATAGATGGAAAGTAAGGTATAGATGGAAAGTAAGGTATAGATGGAAAGTAAGGTATAGTCGGGAGTTACACAGTAGTGTCCTAAGGTCTTCCCTAGCCCGGCTTACAGTTTCTGTGTTGACAGCTCCTGATACTGATACTTTATACTGATACTTTATACTGATACTTTATACTGATACTTTATACTGATACTTTATACTGATACTTTATACTGATACTGATAATTCGTACTTATACTGATACTGATACTGATACTGATACTGATACTGATACGAATACCTGTCAAGACAAGCTTTCTCCTCGCCTTGCTCCGGGAGCTCAAACTTGCATGGATGGACCTGGAGACAACTCTCTTTCTCTTTCCTCACAAGGGTTCACGGGACGGGCTTTCACGGGGTTAGACCTCGTTTTGAACATGTCTTTTACATGGTTGATTGGTTGGTTGGTTGCTGTCGGCCCAGTTGACGATGTTCTTTATTAATTTTCTAGGGGACTGATGGTCCTTTTTAAAGCTATTCGTGGGGCAGACAGGGGGAGATGTGAGGTTTGGTGGGGTTTGGGCTTTTGTTCACTTTTGACAGGAGGCAGGCACGGCACGGCAGGCTGGATACCTTGTATGAGTATTTTACGGTGGAAGGGGCTCTGGAGAGAGAGGCGGCCTTTTTTTGGGTTGCTTGGCGGACCTAGGTAAAATACGTAGGTAGCTGTAGTTGTGTCTAGGCATGGGGTGTGCGTGTGTAAGACTGAAGGGAAGTTTGATGTTAGGGGTTTTGGAAACCCGTTGTCTGAATCATGTTGATTTTGCTTGTTTGGATTCCGGTTGGGCGCATGTTGGGGCTTTCTTGTTCATGTGGTGGAGTGGGTATCGCTGCTTGACCTTAAGAGTTCGATGTCTGATGAGCGTCTCGCGCAAGACTTTGTTCTTCTGACTGTGCCGTGATGCTACTTTAGGTAGATACCAGCTTGGGCCTTCTTTGTAAGTACTTAGTACTGTTCGGCAGCTTCCTCAAACAGGTCAGGTTCTTTCTCCGCTTCTACCGCGATGATGAGTCTTGTGTTGCATGATCTGCACTTCGACTAGACGGCGGAATTGACTGCAAGGAAGGGTTCTGGGCAACGTGGTGTTATACAAGCCCGCCCGTTCTATGCCGCTGTACCAGTGGCATCGGAGATCAGTATGCCCTCTAGAGCAACTGCGCCACTTCCCGCGCCAACGCCTCATGGCCCTTAGTACCGCCAACAGTAGCCCCAGCATCCAGTGCCTTGGCCAAATCCATCACCTCGCCATCCTGCGGAGCATAGAACATCAGATACCCCAAAGCCAAAAGCTGCCCTTTCACCGCTTCCACGTTATCCTCTGAGCCCAGCGCTTCGAGGAGTGAAGCTGCAAGCTCCACCTGTTGGCCTTCAGGCAACGCCTCATGGCTGGCCTCCCGGCGAGTGCGGTAGGCGAGGACGGCGAGGTTGAAGCCTAGCCAGGAGGCCGCGACCCGGGTTGTGGGGTGTGAGGGATCGAGGAGAGAAGACGTTACGAGCTGGATAAGCAGATGTGCTAAGGGATTGTCGGGCTTGACGATCTCCTTGTTGTAGAGACTCGAGCTGAAGAGGTTGCAGGCTAGGTGGATTGTGACGAGGCGGAGGTTGTGGGGACAGTCTTCAACTTCATTGACATTTCGGACCAGCGTGGTGAGCGTACTGCCGTTGGTCTTCTCCTCGGCAAAGAAGCCCGCGACGCGAGGGTCGACCATAGCGCAGCGGAGGAGATCGACAGCCGCGAATCTGACTTCGAGCGGTAAGTTGAGGATTCGGCCTCTGAATGCTTGTCCGACGGCATCAAGATCCGGCAGTGTCGCTTCTCGGGCATCTGCACTTCGCTTCTGTATGAAAGTCTTTAGAGACGTCAGAGCCTCGTCCTTCGCTTCCGAGCCCAGCTTGGACATGAGCTTTTCCAAAGGTGGCACTTTGCTGTACGTCACTGGCTTCATGCTGCCAAATTGCAGGGTCGGTAGTCTGAGGTGAGTATGGGGGTGCGGTGGGAACGTCTGATGGATCACTCGCTCGACATTTGTCTTGAGTAGGTTCGGGTCTGCGCCTGACCATTCGTCGACCTTCTTGCCGGTGGAGAAGGTCATGAATGTTGGAGTCGCTCGGATCTGATACCTGGATGCTACGTCCTGTGCGCTGTTGATGTCGATTTTGATGAACGCAGCGTGTGAGAACTCTCCCGCGAGCCGGTCGTACATCGGATAGGCCAGTTTGCAGGGGGCACAGGTGGTGGAGGTAAAGAAGATCGTCAAAGCTGTTTGGGCCGCACCCTGTAGATGTTTGTCTAGCACGGACAAGCTAGAGACGTCGAAGACCTTGCCATAAGGCGCTGCCTTTGGAAGCGAGATCCCATTTGTAGTGCCAGACTCAGCAGTTTGCGTAGCCACGGGAACGGCCTTCGCTGGAGGCACGTTCTGCTGAGGTACAGGCGCTTGAGTTACCTTACGCATGCTTGCATCGATCTGCGGTTGCAGCATTCGCCCGAAAGGTGTCTCGAGCACCCTCCTTGGTAGACTGGTAATGTGGTCCGGGATGCCCTTACCGATTAAGAACATAGCAAAATCATTGGTGAAATTATTGCAGTTGTGTGCAAACAGATCGTAGCTCTCCGGGGTATATATCTGCTTGAGACTCTCCAGGTATTCCAGTATGGTTTCTAACGGCAGCTGCGTCGTTCCTAGACGAATCTTCTCCATCGGTTGGCCATGATGCGTTGTCCCGGCGTAGCAGGTCTGTACGCCAGCGCCGAAGAAGTACTCGATACCATTGAAGACCAGACTCGTGTGGTAGACGGCATCGATCTTGAATCCCAGCAGCTGCTGCGACATCTGCCTGGCCATGCCATGTGTAAGGTCGTAGACATATAGTTCGACTTCCATCGCGGGCGACGGCAGTGATTGGACTCAATCGATCGTAGAGTGACCTTTTCAAACGTGCGATGTAATTAAGAAATTGACGTGGTCCATAAAGCCACGATGAGCACTGCCGCCTTCAGTCGTCTTCTGTAGTATTCTACGCTCCTCTACGCCCACGCCACCACCAAGTCGTCCGAGTCCCAGAAGTTCGCCAAGATTGCTTTGTCATCTCCAGACTTCACCTTCCTCCTCGCACCGTTCTCGCAGCTTACCTGCGTATCGTCTTCATGCTTAAGACGTCCTAATCACGTAAAGCGTTGCTACATACAACCACAGATACTTCACATCGCCCTCAGGGAAGTGTGATAGAAGATACAGCCCTGAGGACATTCAAACCCGGAATCATCTTGCGAAATATGGCATTTGCCCCGTGGGCCAGCTACCGAGCCAGGTGACAATTTCGATTTATCGCAGACTGACTGTCTAGAGTCTACGAGCCCAAGCAGCTCCTTGTTGAGACAGAGCACGTGGTTTGAGATGCTATAAGCGCTTGTAGGTACACCTACCTTACTCACGTACATACTCGGCTTGTCAGAATGATGATGACTTGTGTCCTCAAGAGAGCCAACGGTAAAGGGCCGTGTCCCGAAGCTGCTAGGGATGGTGAAGATCGGCTCGTAGCAGACGATGTCTCTGTCCAACCGAGTGCTCGTTTCACTCAATCGCCTTGTGTAGCATGAGCGGGCGACCAAAGACGGAGGAATGCCGAGTAGAAGCATCTAAAGCCGGAGAAGGGTTAAATGCACGGCGCCTGTTTTGGAAAGGCTCTAGCAGGCCCATTTTACCGCTCTTTCACACCTCTTCGTAGCCTTGAGCATCGTCGACGTAAAAGAGACTGCTTCCGGAAGGCTTCTGCGCTATTTACTCTTCTGTAACCCAGCATAGCAATTCAATCCAGTAAATCGGCGGTGCAGACTCCCTCACCTACTGCAAAATACAGCAGTCGAGCCCCCAATGAGAGCTACTGTGACAAAGCCCTACCGTACGGCTATAGCAGAGTGGACAAGGGTTCCTCAAACCGACAAAGAAAACGGAGGTCGCTTTCTTGCGAAGATCTTGTGGACAAAGCCACGAGGTACCAAGCCCGCATTGTCGTCTACAGCGGCCTTCGAGTACAATGGCGAGCGAAGATACCTTTATACACCTTACTGCCCGCGCTTTACACAAGGCCGTTGTCTCTACTAGCATTCACGTACCTCGCCTCCGAAATTCACGGAGATTACGTACCTGCCCACTCGCTTGATCTCAGGTAGATCCATCCAGGCGACCCCAGAACCTTCGTCAGAAGCAACAGCAGCAATTGGAGCCCGCCCTAGCAAACCAATCCGACCCCAAACTCGCATCCCGCAAAATGCCCTCGCCCTCCGGCCCCAATGACTCCTCCCGCCCCATCCCCTCTACCCCCCCAACAGGCTTCTCACGCATCGACACCCTCATGACCCAAGCCCGCGCGAGAATCTCTGCAACACCTGATCTCGTTGCTGAAATCCGCGCCGAAGCACTGACCGCCCTCACACCTTCCTTTCCACCCACTCCAGCCGAGCTAGACGTCGCTGAGCGCACTGATCATGCGATTGCAGTATCTAGGAAGCTGGCGGCGGAAGGGCAAGATGCGCTCAAAAGACCGCTCTCAGCGTATCTCCCCGCAGAAGAGTCAACTGTCGAGGAGCGCGTAGTTCTTTCTGCTCATCCACAAGGTCCGGACGCACCTACAGTGAACGTTTACAAGACAGCCAATGCTATGAAACGTGGTGAAGCGCCCCAACAGGCGAAGCTAGCACCTGGCGTCGTTTCAAGTACGAGGATCCCTTTTCGTCGTCTGTTGGACGAGAGCTGACGCCAGGTAATTGGCGTTGGGCCTAGGAAGAAGCAAGAAGGGAGGAAGAAGAACGATGAAAAGACGCTGAAATGTCCTCGTACAAGAACCAAGAAGAGGAGCGGGCAGTTGACACCAATATGGTTGTTTGGATTTAAGGTGGAATGGTAAGTAGGCGCCGGGAAGGCGATTGGCGTTGTATGGTAAGTTTGTATGATTTCTTGTCTTCATGCTTTGTTCTTCTTTCTTCTCTCCTTTCCTTTCGACTGTCTGGATCGGTGATATATCGTCGCAGTGCACTGACTGTCGATGGGTTCGAGACGTCACCGTTGGTGTCCCGGGTGGGCACGAGAAATCTATGGATTCTCCTTAGGGCCGACTAGAGAAGCCGCTTGCTTATGTGCGGTCGCTCAGACTGTGATTCATGGTATGAGCAAGCAAGCCCCTCTTACGCTTGAGGCTTGCTACGTAGACTCCGAAGACCGCCTTCTGCACCCGCAAGCACAGCTCTTACTCCCATCCATCTCTATTCATCTATAGAGTCTAGAATCAACATTCATCATCTGTCTCTTATCATTCCCATACTTCCATATTCTATTTAGGAATCTTACGCTCCATCTCCGCAGGCATAAAGCAAAAGACAGCTGCGGCAGTAAGCACCTTCAACCCGCCGCTGAGCCATAGAATACTCTCCAACCCCCCAGAACTCCTCATTAACCATCCACTCACGATGGCTCCGATCAAAAGCAACACGACCGACGCCGCACGCCGATTTCGTTTGACATTGTTAGTCGCCAGCAATTTGAGATCGCCCATCAGATCGCAATAAGTCGAAGTGAGGACATTGACGGGCAGCTCGTTGAAGCCCAGAAGACGGGAGGTAGCAATTTGGATTCCGGACTGAAAGGCCAAGGGGGGGATGAGGGCGACGATTTTGGTATTAGCGAGGACGCTTTCCGGCGCCGGGGTGTAGCGATCGGTGTCGGCGGGGTTTTGGGGGATGAGATTTGCGGGAGTGGCGAGGGCGGCAGAGAGGAGAACCAGAGCTGCTTGGGCGAGGAAGAGGGTTGTGGTCCAGAGGCGGTTAGTATGCGGGCCAGAAGGGGTGACAAGTGCAGAGGTGCGGAAGGTGAGGAAGGCGCCGATCAGGAAGGTGACGATAGAGACAAGCGTTGTGAGCCAGGCGTGAGGGTTTTCCGGGAGACCTGCGGTAGAGAGGCCGAGGATGACGGTGTTACCTGTGCGAGTGCCCGTCACGTGTCAGCATACAACTCTGCCGCTTTAGGTAGGCACGCACGGTAGCGTAGCGCAGCATAATTCTGAAACGCCTAGGATTTTCTAGACACCGCCCACTTACCCGTCTGCATACCAACGAACATGCCATAATTGGTAAAGCACGCCCCATCGACCAGACCCGTGACCAAACTCATCGCCAACAACGGCCAGTCCCCATACTCCTTTTTCACAGGCCCCAAGGTCCTCGCGCGCGAGAACAAGGCTCGTCTCGCCGGGACGGACCCGGATTGCTTCTCATCAGAACCCGAGAGGTAAGCACTATCATCAAAAGTTGCGGCGTGGTCGTGGACGACGCCGCTTGCTGGGGGCGGTGCTTGCGACATTCCGGGTCTCTTTCTCTCGCCAAATCCTCCTATGGGCTCGCTTCCTGGCCGGCTATCTGCATGGTATAGTATCTAGATGTGTCCGCTGTGATGCAAAACCTTGCGTGTATCTTGCTCCTCACTGTGTTCACTGCTGTCGCGTAGTAACATCACATGCGACGGTTGGAAAGTTGGTCGCTGACGGCACATCCGAGCGACGAGCCGTCGTCCGTTATCGCGAACAGGGAAAAAACAAAAAAGCACATGCCTTACGCTTACTCCGCCATGGCGTTCTTGGCCGCCGGCGCGGCGTGCGACCATCAGGAAGCCTGCGCAGATGTACGCTATTTGGCAGTTTGATGGGACACGAAGGATGGAAGAATTGCAAGGTGAGGTATACAGTGACAGGAATTCACAGGTAGCGCTGTACTCCGAGCTCGAGGTACATGTGTAGGTACATTCAATGGTCTCGTGTCAGCAACGACTGCGCTAATATCGGCTTCGCGCCGGGAATACGAACGGATGAGAGCAACACTTGAGGTGAAATATTACAACATCACACTCGAAGAGCGTACAGAAGATATCTTGTCACGAGTTCTGGATTGTCAGTGGTGGTACCAGGAATGTTAATACGGTGGCCAGCGCAGTCGCGGCCCTCTGCGCTGCCAGTGCCAACACCAAACACATAGTTTTCCTTCTCCGCGCAAGACGGTCATTTCTTCAACAATGAAGTGTATTCACCCATGTGCAAGTATACAGAGCCTTGGGTCGTAATGAACATGCCGCGAATGCTCGAGACCAGACAATGTCCGAGACTTAGCAACAGCCCTCGTTCGCACGTAGATTTGATAGCCCTATTCGTAATGACACTACCACAGCCTGTTCTCACTTCCACCGCCAGCCTGACCTCCACTACGGCTCACCCTCCTCTGCGTCCCCTTCCTCCCCATGCCGGGCGTCCTGAAGAACAAACTCGGCCCATGGCCCTCAGCCACCAGATGGCTCAGGTATCCCCGATGCGCCCCGTCTCGATAATACTCCAGCGCCTTTCTACTCGTCGGGTCCGGCAACCTATACTTGTACCTCCCCTTCTCCTCCACCAAGGCATCGGCCGCAGCTGCAGCCCCCTCCTCTGTCGCCGGCGCCAACACAATCCGGCTCTGCAGACTATGAATCGGATCCATTTGGCCGCGCTTGATCATGCGGATGGCAAAGTCTGTGTAGTAGCGCGTAGTGACTGTGCCGCCGGCCTTCTCAACCGCGGAAATGGCTTCGGCAGAGGCGCGCGAGACGACGATGTGGATCGGGGTAGTTAGCTCATCTTTGCCGCGAGCGAGGAGTTTGACGCCGTCCTTGTGCACGCCATGGATGCAGCGCGAGGAGGCGAGCTCTTTGAGTGTAATGGGGCGGGAGGGGTCGAGGCGGCCAGCGTTGATCCAGTCTTGGATGCGATTGAGGTTTACGGGGGACAGCTCGGCGGAGAAGCTGGGAAACTTGAATTAGCATACGTCCACTGCGCTGTGGGCGACCTTGGTCTCTTGGTGAGCGCCGACGTACCGGTTCTCGAAGCCTCTCGGGCCATGCACCACGTGATCCGGCGTCTGTCCACCGTTGAAGCCTACGGGCACTTTACCATGCTGTTTTTGACCTTTGTGCCCGCGCCCAGATGTCTTGCCATAGCCGCTGGAGGGCCCGCGCCCGACGCGAATGCGCTTGTTGTATGCGCCTTTGTTGTCGGACAGGGAGGAGAGGATGGAGGCGGCGCGCTGCTGACCCAAGCACGGGTACAAGAACGGCGCAAGAGGTTGGTAGGATGGCTGCAAGATGGCGGCAGAAGCTCTGCTCAGGAGCTGTAGTCGGGGAGGCATGATGAGGCTGATCCCTTGTGGATGGCAATGTGAAGAGCAAGTCAAGGCTTCGAGAGTTGATGGGCGCCTGCGAGAGCTCCAAGCTGGTTGGCCACACATCTCGGGCGCTAACGGCCGTCACAATATATCAATAAAATGCCTTAAGAAGAACATAAATCATTAAGTCGGAGAAGCAGTTGTTGACACGCTCTTGCGCACATGGCAGATACAGGCGTGCTACCGCAGGCTATCTTCTGCAGCGGAGCCAAGAGACTATACATGAGGGACTGGGTAAGACTGCTGCTATCTGCGACTCTGTAGCGCAATAGCAGCACCCCAGAACAACGAGCAACAGTACGGAGGAGTATTGGCTGGTTTGTAGAGTCTGTGGCATTGAGCTCACAGAAGTAAAAGCCAGCTCGGTATCTGAAATGCAGGTCAACTATCGCGTAAGGCTGTGCCTCTGCTGTAGACATTTCACAAGACACTGATCACACCGCGCCGTGATTCATTGATGCGGAACGAGCATTCCCAGAACAACCGCCGCGTGGTCAATGAAGCCGACGAGCTCGTGCGAGAGGTTAGCGAAGGTGGCATAGGGCGAGGCTATCTGGAGAGGTCGGCGTACCCAGTACTGGAAAAATCTCAACATTTTTGATGGTCGAGCAGATGACAAGAGTCCTGAAGGGGCACGAGGTAAGTTCGACCCAAGGTTCGAGGTAATAGCTACGATATTGAGGTCGTCTGTTGGGCGAGCTTCGTGACCTGGACCATCCATGTGGTCGACGTGGCATGAGCTATTTCGACGTGGCGAGCGCGAGAGCAGTCTGACATTCTATTGGTACCTTTGTGACACGCCTGCCAACCCACGGTAGACACCAACCTCGACACTCACGGACGTAGATGCACGGCTTACGGCAGCCGCCAGCTCGTACCACGCGATCACCAAGCTCGTCAGATGGAAAACTGATTAATCGAGACCGGTGAGGGTAATGGCGGTTGATACGAAGGCTGCCGCCAGGCGGAGCAGCAGACACGGAAGGCCGATGAGGGTCCCATCGTATACAAGTTCTAGGTCCAGCGGTGGCTTTGGCAACTGCGTGGGCGGAAATTCATAGACGAGTGCCCCTGCACTAGACATGCTTCCTGGCGATGCTCGCGTGTTCTAATGTCGTGAAAGACACGCAGTCGTCTCAAGTCTACAGGCGCGAGCCTTCAATGATCACAAGCCAATAGACCACGGCTGATGTGCTGCGCTCGGACTCGCGGCCGTGTCTCGCGAGAAGAAGAAGGTCGGACATGCTGTTGAAGCACACTCGAATCGCTCAAAGGACAGGCAGGTCGTGGTGTAGATGTTACGACCAGATTCAGCAGCCTATGCGTTACTAGACTACCGCAGGGTGGAAGTAGTCTTCCCGGTGCAACTGTATCCTCCAGACGAGCAAAAGCAGTAGCACCATGGACAGTATCCTTTCATGTCGGCTTGATTGGCACGGTAATCTGCTTGTCGTGAGTGGCCAACCCGGTCGGTGGCCAGCGCGGCAATAGCGACACAATCGAAGATAAGGCAGATGCTGGCGGCGGCGGTGGCAGGTTGCAGTTCCTGTCCCACGATCCGTCCTACGTACGCCGACTGCAGCAATTTGGCCGAGAGTGGGCGGCAGCTCGTAAGCTCGTACTGTACTCCTCACGGGGACGGTGGATACCCATGAATACGTGATCGACTTCGGTGCCGATGCTTGCGGGCAGTAGGCTTACGGTGAGCAAGTTCTTCTCGTGCCGGTGACAAATTTGTTGTCATTGACCGCCTGGAAGAGATCCTGGCAGGTACCGGTCCCACTGGAGAGACTGGACAGACAGAGCGACGGACGGCGACGCGACGTGCTGACTCTCGTGACCTCCTTCGGCTTAGAACTTAAAGTGAGTCAAATAGCGGGATCGCGTCTGTTAGCCTGGAGCGGATATGACAGCGAGGAATGGGGTTCACGGAAAGTGCTTCGCGGGGGCGCTGCAGGCGATGCATGCGTGAGACGGTGAGGCCAGGTAGGCTTCGGAGTAGCCTGAGTAGTAGGCGTCTTAACTCGACGCTGTGGCGGGAAGCCTCCGGGCTGCATTCATGATTCAGCAGCGTTTTCAGCACCCGCCGGACGAATGTACGTCCACCGCGGAAGGCGGGCGGGTTTAAGCAGCGCGGGCTCGCAGTACCAGCATCTTGGGCTTCGCTGGGCGGCTGCTGCGGTGGAGGGGAGAGTCCGATCATATCGTGCAGGGAAAGTCTTATGTGTAAGGTACCTTTCCGACGGGCATTGTTTGGGACCTGCGACGAAGGCATCATTCATCAGTGAAGGCCGGCTGACCTATCATCGTCTGATAATCATGTTAGGAGTAGCAACCTTTACACTCGCAGTGTCTATAGCAAGCAAGTGGCGCATAAGGGCAAACCAAGGTCGAGGCCCAATACCTTTGGTAGTGCTTGGCCCGCGAGGTCCTCCTTTCCGCCGTTCGCTTGTCGTCGCCGGTCACAGTCACACATGCGTCGTTGTCTGGAGTGCCGCAGCAAGCTTGCGCGTGCGTACGGTACACAGGATCACGACCGGATTGCGGAGGCTGGCTACCCCTCTCAATACAAAGCCCTCTCAATACAACGCAGGCGACTGAGGCGACGACGACGACTCAGGGCTGATGGCCCGTTGGCAATACTCACATGAATCACACCCGCGGCCGCGCGTAGATGGCCAGATTGGATGATCATTGATTAGGATCCCGTCAACCCCGTGTCAGCAGTAGTAGTTCCGGCTGGACACCAACATCAGTCGTTACGTTGTTGGACGAAAGCTTCGTCTCAATAATGGTCTAATCTTGCAGGCTGCCCGCAGCTGACGCCGATTGGGAAAAGGCAGGAGAAGATCAAACCGCCACTTTGACCGCCTTGTCACGCGGCGGGCCCGAACGGCCACTGGTCAGCTCGGTTTGTATAGTCAAACGCAAAAGGACGAAGAGGTCTTAGCCCGGCAGCTCTATCTCGTACATTACTGTGCTCACAGCCACAAGTCACGGACGGACTGACGACGGGACCGCGCGTGAAGAACACGTCGTAAAGAAGCGCGGCTTGCGATTCGTCGGCGGTGCCAGTGTGACATACGTCTCATGCATCCACTTTAGACCATCCGTTTGGGAAAGCTCGCACGTCGTCTCCTCCTCGCGTATGACCGCAGTGACCGACCGCGCCAGGCGGGAGTCTTCTAGTGTGTTTGAATAATGTCTGTGGCGTCGGCAAAGGCTCCATGCGAGAAGAAGGGGGGACCAGTCGGCTGAGAAACGCTGACAGCAGCACGTATCGCTTTCCCGAAGCGGCGAGACAAATACGGCTGGCTATGATTGCCTTTCGCATCATGTTTATACAGTCCCGCCGATACTGTATCGCTAGAAGCTTAACCTCGTATCACGATCCAGCCCTATCATAACTATTGCACCGACGTGAGCTGCCGACCCATTATTTGGGCGTCACCGCGAGAGACCGCAGCAGCGGAGACTGACTCAGACAATAAGGTCCAGAACGACCTCCGGGACTGTAGAACACCGAGGTCATTGCCCCCCAAGACGAGGCAGCTGTGGCAGCATGATGGCTGCGACGAGCGATGCAAACCGTGAGAAGCAGGCAAGGCTCTGCACATGTCCCACGGTTGTGCCGGAGTCCGTATCACACGACGGTGATTGCTTGCAACGACGCGCTGATCGTCTTTCATGCCGCAACCGGCAGCACTGCAGTAAAAACAGCGGCCCCCTAAATCAGGCGTGCAAGGAGAACGGACCGGCCAAGGCGGAGACCTGCAACAGCTTTTTTTTGGGCTTTTCTTGCTTCGGTTGCCCGATCAGCCCGCCCGCATGAGACAAACGCGCCACGTAACGAAGTAATTAGTTGCAAGGAGGACGGAAGTCACTCAGGACGCGTCCTCGGGTATCGAAATGCACTAATGAATAGCTGGCGTTTAAAGCTTTCCCAGCCGCAGGGATACTGACGTCCACGGGTAGGTAGCCGCTCGCTGCCCGGCGGAGCTCGATTAGACGAAACACTGTATTGTTCAATTGATTTTTCATGGGCGAGATGGCAATGATGTCGCTTTCACCCGACCGCTAGACTCTCACGTGATTGGACGAACCTGGAAGCTCTCTAGAAGGTATGGACCAAGTTGAAGTGTGTATGTAGGTTACGATGATGTACTCATTATTGATATTGATTGTGACGGGTCGAGATAAGTGGTTCAGACAAAGTGTAGGAGGGAAGCGCGATGGCTTGATAGTTACCAGGTATGAATGCCTCGATACATATCTCACCGTTCCAGATGATCTTAATAGTAGCCCTTCCTAATCACGATCATCATCATCATCATCATCCTGATGCTTGTCATCACCTGTGTGAGACGCGGTACCAAGGCCGGCCTGGGACGAGACTTCAGACATCGCGTGCACGGCAGAGGCGGGATGCTTCTCCTTCGCAGCAGCGCATGCTTGCATCAGCCGCTGCTTTTGCTCGCCCCGACGTTGACCCTCTCACATGCGCCCGCCTCGGATAATTCTGGGCGTGTACGAGCGCGGCTTCGTAAGCCCTGCCCTGCTGCAGAGATGCCATCCTTCTCGCCGCCGAGCGTGGCGTCTTTGAGACAACTTTTGCGGCTTCCAGGAAGTCGGCCGTCGTGAGCTAGCTCGGCTGTGTATATTACATTTGGGTGCAAGGTGGGGAGTGGAGTCTTGGTGGGTGTCGGATTACTTTTACCGGTGACAATTTATCGACAAGGTGGATATTCCTTGCTCGGGTCTCATGCGTGGCCGACTACTGGCATCAACGGCGAAAGAGGGGCTCTTGCATTTCGTTCCGCGCGCTGCTGCTGTCTGCTGGTGGTCAGAAATCTTTGGCCCAGAGTCAAGAAGCGAAGCGCTTCCGGGACCCAGCGCCGCGTACGTTACATGTAGAGATGTATTCTGGATCCAGCCATTCGAAGCGACAGCATCCCCACCCATCGCCGAGCGGGCGGATGACCGCTGATTGGCTCTGCGCCGAGCGAATACTTCCAGAGTTTTAGCCAGGCGAGGCCGTGAGATCCTCCCATGCCTCCACTCTCCTCGTTCTTCTTCTGGCGAGACGACCCAGCATGAAGCATACACCCGCGCCCGTATCAAAAGTATCATCAACAACGTATCGCGCGTCAGGAGTTAATTTCTGTGGGCGTGTGCAAGGTTTCTGCGTAGACGGTCCACCACTCATCACTGATCAACATCCGCCGTCGACCGGCAGTAATAATGGGTACTAGCAACGGCAGCGAAGCACTATGAGTTGACACAGCTTGTGTTGGTGGTGAGGGAGTCCGGACGAGCATCAGCTGGTGACTGGTGTACACAGTCTTAGCGGTGGTCGATCCTATTCCTGCTGCCGCCCTCGGTCTCACAAGCATGCACGCCGTCGTATCCTCGTCTGATACCGGGAAGTACGGGGCTACAGTCTCGATGTACGCGCGGAACCAGGACGGGCACGATGGATGGATGGATGGATGGATGGATGGTGGGTGCACGCTGGTGGCGGCGCTCGGCGGCGTGCAGCATTTGGCTCGCCGTGACTCTGCTGCGACTACTAAGGTAAGGTATACGGTACCTTAGTACCTCCAGCTAGGACTAAAGCACGCCCCAAGCCCGCCGTGGCGTGGCAGTGGCAGTGGCAACAAGTTTTGGACGTGGCATGAGCATGCACCCATGGTGCCATGGAAGGAAGCTGCTGGCGCACTGACGCCGACGCACGCACCGACGAGTCTGACGACTGCTGCTGCTGCTGCTGCTGTTGCTGCTGCTGGTGGGCCACGGCAACCGCCCGCCCTGCTAGCACTACTAGCTCCCTTGTAGGTTTGCAACGAGGCAGCTGGCTGGGCTCCTGCTAGTAAGGTCCCGTCAGGTAGCTTCCAATTCGTGCGGCATCCGCATCTCGCCCATCCAAGCCCTTCCCTTCGCACCCTCTCTCTGACATCAACCCCTTCAATTTTACCCACGGTACTCCGTACGTCGGTCGGTCGGTCGCTCGGTATTGATTGGGATCAGCTGGTCCCGGAGCACTGATTCGACTAATCACCTGCCTCGCCTGTGTGCGGCGTCCCGGCTCGGAGTCTCGCACCCTCTCTAGTCGTCTCTAGTCTGCGCCCTTAGACTCTCCCGTCTGGGGCGCTGCTGCGACGAAGTCAGAGTCTGCTGCTCGGCGTGCTGGGGCAGGTGCGTGCGTGGGTGGTGCGCTCTGTCCGTCTGGTCCGTCTGTGCCAGGCGCCCGCAGCCTCGCAGCAGCAGGCAGGGTCCTTCCGCCGGCAGGCGTGGATCAAGCGTAACATCCGACGCCATACCATCGGTCCATACGATCTTGCTCCATATTCACCAACCTTGACCTGGACTGACAAAGTGTACTGCGCTAGTACCATGCAGACCTTACCGCAGCACCTCGTTCATTATCCTGCCGCCTGTGCCTGTGCCTGTGCCTGTGCCTGTGCCTGTGCCCGTGTTGTGGTCTTGGACACTGGCATCCGCCCGCCTTCACCCTCACGCAGCATACCTTCACGCATACCTCGCTGCCGCTTCCCTTGCATGAGTGCGCAAGCAATCAACAACACCGCCGGCGCCGTCGATCTTGCCGCTCCCTCTTCTCATCCCCCGTCCCGCCGCGCAGCCGACCACGCAGCCTCCATCCTACCTTGACCTCACGAGACGCTGTATCAGCAACCGCTCTTGCTGTGGACAAACGTCCACATGACTGCCCCCAGACCTCACTCCCACTTTTCCTCACATTGAAGCCCAGGCCACTCGACCTCATGACGAGCATACACCGGCCGCACCACATGTATGCCGGCTCTGCAATACAGTTCCGCGACCCTTTCGCCTCTACACACACTCAGCACGATCGACCCCGGGCCAACTGGAATCCTCTCGCCCAAATTACAGACTTCAACCGAGCTCTCACACCCCCGCCTGACATGACCGCCCACGCACCGAAGCCGGCGTACTACCAGCAAGAGCGTGGGCACCTGCAGTACAACGACTATCACCAGTCTCAGCAACCGTACCGGCTGCCTCTAGCGCGCTTCAATGGTGCATCACCACCACCGCTGAGAAACGGTGGGGCAGCTTCTCAGCCCAACAGTCGGCCTATATCACCGGGGCAGCATCCACGGCAACCGATCTTCAATGACCCTGGAGCTCGGTCACGAAGAGCATCACAAGCCGCTGTCATTGCACCCACCTTCCAGATACCTCATTCGGTCAACGACAGCGGCGGCAGCCTATCCGAGCTTACGGCACAGATCACGTGCTTGTTCTGGTTCGAGTCCGCAGACATACTGCAGCTGGTCGACGCCTCGCACCCGCCAGTGCCTCCGCCGAGGCTGCTTTCACCGGACGCCAAGCCAACGACCGGCTTTCGAAAATGGGTCACGACCATACTCTCTACCACGCTGGTAGCTCAGAATGTCGTTCTGCTAGCCTTGCTCTTCATTTATCGGCTCAAGAAACTCAACCCTACAGTCCGCGGCAAGCCCGGGAGCGAGTATCGGCTGCTCACTGTTGCTCTGATGCTTAGTAACAAGTTCCTGGACGACAACACGTATACGAACAAGACATGGGCCGAGGTCTCCGGCATACTTGTTGGCGAGGTCCACATAATGGAGGTGGAATTCTTGAGCAATATGAAGTATTGTCTGTATACTTCTGCCGAGGACTGGGCGTCGTGGCAGTCGCTGCTGGGCAAGTTTGCAGCATTCTTCGAGCAGGCGAGCAAGCCGCATCCCGCTGCTACTCTACCTTCGGCATCATCATTACCCATGCCGAAGGCCTTGCCATCTCCGCCAGCGGCGGGTCAACCTTCACCCCCTTATGGTGCTGATGTGCCTCGCTACGGATCAGGGTACAATACAGTCGCCCAGCATGGCCCAACTCCCGCACCGTCGCCGCTGACTGCTCTGCCACAAGTCAGCGCGGGCGGTACGAAGGGACGCAAGCGCAGCCACGAGGATCACTCTGCTGAGCCGCCGGCCAAGCGGATGGCGAGTGCTTTTCAAAGCTACACGTCTCCCTCAACATACGCCAGCGGCCCTGCACGCAATGCACAAGGTCAGCAGGTGCCACGATTGACATTGCCGAGCTTAACAATTCCGCCAAGCTCAGCACCTTCCTTGAGCCACTCACACCCGCTGAGTCAAGGTCAACAGCTTCCGCCTCTCAACGTACCGGCCAGAGCAATGGCAATGGTATATCCAAACAGTAGCGCCCCGGTCCAGGCCCCTCATCTTCCGGCACCAGCTGGACCTTCTCCACAGCCGCTACCACAGCCACATTCTCAATACCAGTCCAGGCAGCATAGTCCCTACCCTGGATCAGCAGCAGGCTCGCCGTCTGCGAACATGCCAGCATCTGCCACCTCATTGCAGCCACCACCTCAGATATCACCGACATACTTCCTGCAACAGCGCAACTCGCCATACCGTCCAGTGCACAACGTCTCAACTCTGCTCTACCCACCACCGTCCGCTGCTCTACAGCAGCGTCCGCAGAATCTCGAGTACCACCAGATGCACTATCAGCCCCTGGGCAAACCCTCTCAGCAGCGGCAGTCGGGCCATCTTCCCTACGTGGCTCAGAACGTCTGGCTCGACGGCCAGGGTCAGCAGCCTATGACGCCGGTTTCCCAGTGGCCGTCCTTCTCCGGCTCCTCCAGGCAGGCGAAGCCTCTTCGACAGCACTGATCTACCGCCGGCACTAACACCACGAGACTCCTTCTTCACTCTGCATCTTCACTGCACACTTAGCGTCTTTTTATTCAACCACTTCCAGCGTTCAAGCATCGGGCATGAGAACATGGATGGGCATGGGTCGGCATGGGCACACGGAATCACGGGGCGTTCATGTTCGGAGCCTAAACATCTGGGCCGAGATTCTTCTTCAATCTCGTGCATATATCTTGACAGCGTTTTCCAGCCAGTCAGCTATTCAAGCCTTCGAGGGGCTTTTTTCACGCGAGAGTTACGAGGGTTAGAAGGGGCTAGGGTTCGAGAGACACAACACAACAGAGCTGAAAGCTTTGTTGTCTGCTTCAGCGGAGGGATATGGTTTTCTTCGAGAAGCTGCCGTACACCGGGTTGGCGTGGCTTTGATATGGTCAACTCCGTACTATAGTATGCATGGCATGTTCGTGTAGATACCACAGACAGCTCCTACTGGCGTGTATACGAATCTTACGTGCAGGTCTACGCAACAAAGTGACTCGATTGAGACCATAGACCTCTGGACTGGAGCTTATGGCTTCTACGCTGCGGTGGCGATGCTCGTCATCTGTCGTCTGCTACCTTGCGTAAAAACGGACGCCAAACGGACGACGAGATGAGGTTGGTCAAAACAAAAGGTACCTAGGTAGGGAAAATGGTTCAAAGAGGCGCGAATACTTCGGGAGGGGTGAGTGCACTCTGACATGATGCATGATGAATCCTTCCGCGGCTGCAAAAGACAACCGTCACCCCTCAGGTCTAGTGATTCCCAGACACGCTTGACGAAGCTAAGGTAGCAAGCTGGGGGTGCTTTCTACTATGACTGATGAGGCATGTGAGGATATAGGTACCTTAGCTGCCGGGCATGCTCCTCCACAGCGTCCACGATGTTCCCCCACACGAGCGTGGGCCAATGACTTCACGATACTTGGCCCCCATTGCTGCTTTTGACTCTTCCATGTACGGCTCCACGTTCTTACAACCTTTCTCCTCCCGGAGGTTGCTATGATCAGCAGCGCGTTCAATCAAGCATCAAATGGAAAGAGGATGGGCCTCGGACGTTGACGTCGAACCTTTTGATGGTGTCTATAGGTCTTCGCTATGAAGCTATAGCCGCTGGCAGAAGCCTAGTCATAACCACCATGGCATCTCCGACAAGGTAGATGGTATATAATTCCCTTTCTCTGCCAACACCACCACTCCAGGGAAGACCACCCACTTCACCACAGCCCATCAAACGCCACCAACCATGCCTTCAATCACCACCACCATCCTCCTCCCCCTCGCCCTCGCGGCCGTGTCATCAGCCGTCAACCTCGACGTCCTGAACGGCCAAGACTTCCCGGACCCCGGCCTGCTCCAAGTCAACGGCATCAGCTACGCCTACAGCACCGTCTCCGGCCCCGGCTCCATCCCCAAAACCTCCAACAACGCCTTCAACAACCCCAACACCTGGGCCGCCGCGGCCGAATCCTTCCCCCAGAACAGCCCAGCCCAATCCCCCGGCGGCTGGGCCAAACCCTACACCTCCTGGGCCCCCGACGTCGTCCAACTAACCGACTTCGACAATTCCTTCGCCATGTACTACGCCTCAGAACACGCCGGCGACGGCCGACAACCCCACTGCCTCGGCCTCGCCCGCAACGGCAATAACCCCAATGGCCCCTTCACCGACGGCTCCAGCACCTCCTTCATCTGCCCCTCAGACGCCGGCGGCGCCATCGACCCAGAAGCCTTCCTCGACCCGGACACCCAACGCCGCTACCTCGCCTACAAAATCGACGGCCCCTTCTTCGGCCCGGGACCTTGCTCGAACTCGCAAGGCAACACGCCGATTATGCTCCAGCCGCTCCAAAGCGACGGCTACACTTTCGCGGGCTCCGCGCGCGAAGTCTACAATGCGGCTAACGGCGGCTATCAGGGGATCGAAGCCCCGGCGATGTTGAAGCATAATGGGATTTACTTTCTTTTCTACTCTGTCGGTTGCTACTCGAACAATGGTTACCGAACCGACTACGTGACTTCGAACAGCGTGTACGGTCCCTACGGCAACCCGCGCACGCTATTGCAGACGGGGGATTTCGGTCTCTTCGGGTAAGTCAAAAGTCCTACCACCCCGAAAACCTAAGGACCTTCGGGCCCCTCGGAACCCCCCCCAGCTCCCCCAACCATCCCTCTTAAAACCGATCAGCAGAAAAAAGAAAAAACACTGACAAATCCATTCGCGGGAACCCACAGTCCAGGAGGTCTCGACGTCGTCCCAGGGACTTTGCAAGCGACCTTCCACTCCCTCAAGCAAAGCAACGACGTAGGCCCTGGCCGCCAGATCAATACTTGCGAACTCCGTATCGACGGCGATACGGTTACTGTGAACTAGCGTATTTGTATCGGCTAGCTAGGTAGCTAGCCAGCAAGCAAGCAAGCGAGTACCTACGGGGGAAAGCCAGTGAGACATTTCCGATTTCTCATGACTTGAAGTGATGTTTCCAAGTCCTCCTTTTCATTCAGACAAGAAATACAAGGAGTTGTTGCCTACCTCAATGGTGATCTTTTGTGCATTGGGTTTGTCTGGTATGGTATGACAGATTCTGACAATACGTGGTAAAACATTTTGTTTTGGGCTTGGGTCTATAAGCCGCGCTAGAAATGTGTGTGGCTTAGCTATAGACGGGCATTTCCTGAGGCGGAGGGAGGACGAGGAGGAGTTGATGGTAGAGAGGCTAGTCGCAAAGGTAAGAAGAAGCGTTGGTGCAAAGGTGATGGCCAGGCTAAGACTTGGGGGCCAACGATGCCTAGTTTTTTATTCATGGTGCAAGACGCGGAAAGCCGCAACTCGGCTAGGAGACCTTCAGCACCTTCGCCTCCTCGTCCTCGTTCTCCTCACAGTCTTCGATCTCGTGCTTCACAAACCAAAAATCCCTGCCTCTGGCACGACGGACGCCGGAGCGGAGGAGCGAAAGCTCAAGCTTGCTTTCTAAGCTGAGCCGTTAACGCCACCAGCTGCACCGTCGTCGTTCCCATTTCCATTTCCGTTTCCCTGGCCATCACCGTTGTTGTGAGCGTGAGCGTGGCTGTGACTCGCGTTTGCCACCGCCAGCTTCTCTTTCAACCATACGTCCACGTCGGCAAACCTCTTGCGCGCGTCAGTGTTTACGACAGCGAGGTCGGCGGACTGAAGACCGGCGTTGAGCTAGGAGAACCAGCAAAGTCAGCATATCAGCCGGAGGATGATGGTTGGTCAATTTTTACAGATGGGGGGAATGTGAGGGAAGAAGACGACATACCGCATTCCAAAGCCGCCAGACCCTCTCTAGATCCCCCGGGATATCAGCAGCATGATTGAACCACCTACCTACCTCCCCTCGCCGACTAGGTTCCTGGCTCAGCTCATCCAGCCAGCTTTTAACAAGCAGTGCAAGCCCCAAGTCCGGTTCCCCGCCCAATGGCAAGCGCGTGCCGACCTCAGTCAAAATGGTCGAGGGCGCGTTTCGCGAGGCGCTGGCGGAGAGGAAGAGGTTCGCGGCCTGCATCTCGAGACTATCGCGAAGGGCGCCGCGAAGGGTGGTGGTGAGGGATTGGTAGGCGAGGAGGGTGCGGGACAAGGGGCCGGTATAGCCGATTGGAGCATGGGAGAAGGAAGCGAGGGTGGCTAGGCGGGCGAGGAGAGTCGTGTGGGATTTGTCTTGAGGGGTGCCGCGGAGAGGAGCGCCGGAGAAATTGGGGGGATTCGGGGTAGGGGTGGCGGGATGGAGGAGGTTTAGGCGATGGAGTTCGAAGGCGAGGAAGAGCGCATCGTCGGACTCGCGGGCGTGGTCATGGGAGGTGGGGTGGGCGCGGGCTGCGAGAAGGGAAGTGCGAAGGGCGCGGCCCCAGTGGGAAAGGGTATGGTCGGGGTTGATGTAGCCGCGCTCGTGGAGGAAGCGCCAGGTAATGTTTGCGACGAGCTCGGGGGGTTCGGCAAGCGGAGTTGAGCCAAAGGGAAAGGTGTAGCGGGCTTCGTTGAAGTCAGAAAGCGCGAAGATGGCGTACGATAATGGGGTCTCGACCGGACTGCCGGGGATATTTTCGGGGAGTTTGGGTAGGGCGGCGGTCTTGACCTGCCATAAGTGGGTGGAGGCGGCGGGCTCTGTACGGTCGGGTATGCCGAGGCGTCGCTTGTCGCCTTCGTTGAACCAACAGACGAGATCAACGTCCGTCTTTTGGTAGTAGCTGTTGCAGCGTCAATAAGTTGTTGTCGCGCCTACGTCAGACCTTTCGCCAAGGCAATATAGAGACATACCGATGTAGCGACTTGGTCAGCAGCCCCAAAGATTGGGCTCGCAACTCTGTAATCCCCGATCCTCTTACCATATCACGATACACCGGCCCTCCCACGCCATCTAGCGGCGGCGTCTCATACACGATCATCTTCGTCCGCCAATTCAGTACTCTGGGCCCTATCAGCCCTCGACTTAGATAGTAATACAGCTCCTCTGGTAAACGCTGCCCGACGAAGTCATGCACGTCATTAGGCACCTTGTCCGGATTGACCGGTGTCACAGAGCCAGACGAGGTGAGATGGACAGCGTAGCGGATGGCGTACTTGGCTTTGCGAAAGCAGTCGAGGTAGTCAGAGGCGGCTGCCGCACCGATAGGGGTCTCAGCCGGTTTCAGCTGCGTCTGGGAGAGGGCAACCGCGTGACCGTCACCATTGAAGCGGTTCAGCAGGGCTCTGGCGCTGGAGACGCGAGCGGCGCCGCTGTCCTGGGCTTCGAGTTCGGATAGGGCGGGGAGGAGCACATCGACGCAACCGGAAATGAGCATGAGGTCTTCGAAGCCGGACTGGTTCAGGAGGAAGTTGCCTAGCAGGGTCTTGAGCTCGACCCAGGCGAGGCGATTGTGGGCAAAGTCGAAGGAGGTGATGACCTTGTCGGCGCCGAAGACGAGGGCGGAGGCGGAGCCAGCAATGGCATCGACGTGGGCGGTGGACTCGAGGTAGACGCATTGAGCGGCGGCGGTATAGGGGGCGACAAGGACGGTCTGGCCGCGCTTGTGGAGGTGGGACAGCAGCCAGCGGGTGATGTGATCGGTCTTGTAGGTGCCTGAGGTTGATTAGCGACTCGACTACGTAGGTACCGTCACGAACGTCGTCGGCGTACAATTCTTCCCAAACGCCAGCACCGCCTCGTCTCCTCGCCCGGAATCGTATATGTCCCAGGCATGACTCAGACCCTCGGCTGCCCGCCTTCCCTCTCTGCCGACCACGCCCTGGCTCCGACTCGCGCAGTCCAGCCCATTAAAGACCCAGACGACGGTAATGCCCGCCTCAGCAAAGCCGGTCAGATCTCCGTTCACGTGCTTTTCTAACGCAAAGGGGAGACCGCCGAGCGCGGGCAGCAGCGGCTCCCGAGTTTGAGGGTTGGTGAGGAGGGTGTGAAGATAATCGTCCGCATCAACGGCGATGCGAGTGCCGTCGAACTCGGCAAGGTTGGTGGAGGTTTGGAGGTGGTGGACGGCGGTGTAGTCCTTGAAGGCGGAAGCCATGACGGCAGAGGGGCGAGAGTGGTAGCGTAATCGAGGGGTGGAGGAGGGTGGAGGGGGGTGGAGGGGGGAGAGGTGAAGACGAGGGTCGCGGGGCTTCCACCTTGATTGAAGGTCGTAAGCGGGAAGGGTGGAAGCTCCGGTCGCTGGTGCGCTCGAGATGGTGATCAAAGCTCGGCGAGCTGATGCAGGTACCCGTAGCTCAACGGCATCCCGCGTCCCGCTCCGTGATAAGCGGGTCCCGTCGTTCGCCACTGCTTCTCGCGTGTCGCCAGTCCAGTTAGGGGTCCCCTAGTGCTCTCAGACCATTCTTGGCTTCAACCATTGCCAGATCAAGCAGGACGGCGAGGAGACTGCCCGTTTGTAATCATCTCTCGATGCTGTCAAGGGCGATGCGACGCTGAATCTATATGCAAACCGCAACCGCACCCGGACCCTCCAACTCATACTGGGCCGCTCTCCGCGACACCCTCTCCCCCAGACCCCGCCGCCGCTCCTCTGCCACCCACCGCGAACGCAGTGCCTCGACCAGCGATCCGCACGAGAAACGCGACCGTCACACGACAAGCGGCCTGTCCAGATCGTCTGAAACGCCCCCGAGATCAATGCAGGAGAAGCTGCGCGCCGCGTGGATGAATTCGAGCCAGCGTGCCCGCTATATCAAGACGGGCTGCCTGATTGCCTTTGCCCTGTTATGTCTGTACTATATTACGGGCGGGAGCGGAAAGAGCACTGCGCCGGCGTCGACATGGCGGGGCTCCACGCTGCCCAACGTCGAGACTACCCTCAAGGGCGGCGACACAGCGAGTAGTCCTGAGCTGGCCACGGCCAAGTGCACCAAGAGCTATTCGAAGGAGAAGCCGCTGATACAGTATGCGATCATGATCGATGCCGGGTCGACAGGGAGTCGAATTCATGTCTACCGCTTCAATAACTGCGGCCCTACGCCGGAGTTGGAGAGCGAAGAGTTTAAGATGACGGAGAAGAAAGAGGGTGGCAGCGGGCTCTCATCCTTTAAGAGCGATGCGGAGGGGGCGGCGCGCAGTCTAGACCCCCTACTGGCCGTTGCCATGGAGAAGGTACCAGAGAAGCTCAAGAGCTGCACGCCCATCGCCGTCAAAGCCACAGCGGGACTCCGGAAACTAGGCGGGGAGATGAGCGAGGCCATTCTCAAAGCCGTCCGCAACCGCCTTGAAACCGCCTACCCCTTCGCCGTCGTCAGCGCAGCCAAGGGCGGTGTAGAGGTCATGGACGGCAAGGACGAGGGCGTCTACGCCTGGATCACGACGAACTACCTCCTCGGCAACATCGGCACCCCAGCCGACACGCCCACCGCCGCCGTCTTCGACCTTGGCGGCGGCTCCACCCAAATTGTCTTCCAACCCACCTTCCCCTCGGCCCACTCAGGCAGCACTCAGGAAACCCTCGCGCCCGGCGACCACAAATACTCCCTCACCTTCGGTGGCCGCGCCTTTGACCTCTATCAACACTCTTACCTCGGCTACGGTCTCATGGAAGCCCGCTCGAACCTCCACCGCCTCGTTCTCGACAACACCGCCGCCAACCACCCCACAACCTCGACAACCTGGCTCACTGAGCCCCTGACGAACCCCTGCCTCCTCCCCGGCACCGCCAAAGAAATCTCCCTCGACCTACCCTCCCACCACCCTCTCTACCCTTCCTCTCCCTTAACTCTCAACATGACCGGTCCCCACCCCTCTCCACCCTCCACCCCCGATACCGCCAGCCCCTGCCTAGCCCTCACAACAACCACCCTCAACAAAACCGAACCCTGCTCCCTCCCCCCCTGCGCCTTCAACGGCGTCCACCAACCCCCTCTCCCCGCCACCCTGCCCCCTAAAAACCCCATCTACCTCTTCTCCTACTTCTACGACCGCGTCACCCCTCTCGGCCTCCCCGCCACCTTCACCCTCGCAGACCTCTCCGCCCTCACAACCCGCGTCTGCGCCGGCTCGACCTCCAAAAACTGGGATGTCTTCGACGCCGTACCCGGAGCGCGAGAGGAGTTGGAGGGCAGGCCCGAGAGTTGTTTGGATTTGAGTTATATGGTTTCGTTGCTTAGGGAGGGGTATGGGATGGGGAGGGATCGGGAGGTCAGGGTGGCGAAGACGTTGGGCGGGAATGAGTTGGGGTGGTGTTTGGGTGCTAGTTTGCCGCTGCTTGAGGGCGGGACTTGTGGGGTCGAGCAGGTTGCGTAGGTAGGGTCGTTGATGTGCAAAAAAGTTCGGTGGACTGGCGTCGGGGGTTGGAAAGGAGGATGTTATATGAATATGTACTGCGCTGTATCGGGCGTTAGCGACTTAGGGGTGGTAGAAAATACTCCACTGTACGATAATTTAAGCTCCTTCTGTATGTCTTCAGTACCTGGGAGGATGCTGCTTCCGCTGTTTGATAAGGGTCCGACGACCATCAAACCTAGCTTAGCTGGGCGCTGTTGTACAAGCATGTCGATGCTTGCATGGCAAAGATGTCCAAAACTGTATCTGTCGATTGCCGAACCTGTCTGGATGTTGAACGCCTGCGCTAGCCTCTAGAAACTATCTTCGCCAGTAGATGCATGCACCGTTGAAGGCTGCCTCGCAACACTCAACCCAAAACGCGACCACAAGATTGGTAGCCGCCAACCACAGTCATGACAATCACTTCGACTCAAGTCCATACCCGCCCTTCCCCTCATGACTCTGATACGTCTTGCCCTCCCCAGCCTGCCCCCTCCTCGGACCCCTCTGCGCAAGATCCTCCCTCAACCACTGCAGAACCAACTGTCCCAACCGACTATTCCCCGCCGCACCACCCGCCTCAACCTCCGGCACCTCAAACGTCTCCATCCCACCCCACTTCTTCACCTTCCCCAACGACATATGCACCAGATGCGTGGGCCACGCCGCCAGGTTATCCAAGATATGCGTCGCGTAAACAATCGTACACTGCCGACTCTCCGTCTCACGCTTGAGGAAGTCGAGGAAATTGTGTCGGCTCAGGAGGTCGAGATCCACGGTTATCTCATCCAGCAGCAGCACGCTCCAGGGCCGGAGAAGGCCCATGCAGAGCTGCACGCGCCGGCGCTCGCCGTCCGATACGGCGTGGAGATGCCAGGACAGGTCGACGTCGAGGATGTGGATCAGCTCGTCGCGGCGCTGCGGGTAGGCGTTGCCGCCGACGCTGCGGAGGAGCTCCGGGACGCCGATGTCGGTGCGGACGATGGGGTTGAGCACCCATTCCAGGCCTAGGTAGGTGACGCCTTCGAGGCCTGTGGAGAAGGGGTCGATGCCGCCGATGTTTATGGCGTTGCTGGGGGCCATGCGTTTGCCGGAGAGGAGGCGGAGGAGGGTTGTTTTGCCCGCGCCATTTGCTCTTGTGGATTTAGTTGTTGTTTGGGGTGGGTAGGCGGGGGGAGGGGAGGCTTACCGCCGATTAGGAGGGTGCGGGAGCCGGGGGGCAGGTCGAGAGAGATGTCCTGCAGGCCCCTGGTTGAGTCTGGGAAGGTGAAGGTGAGGTTGTTTACCGCGATATTGGGTTCGGGCATGGTGGCTCTTCGGGTCACCCGTAGGCGTGAAGGGGGAGGGAAGGGAAGGGAAGGGAGGGAGGGAGGTCTGTCCAAGGCTGATTCGGTACAGTAAAGGCCTTGATGTACAAAGCTGGAAGAGGGAAGATCAGGCCGTAGAGAACAATGGCAGTCTGTTCTAATCAATTACGTCGATATATCAATCAAAGTTCACCGGCTGCACGTGGCGTGGTTCCTGCACTCCAACCTCACTGACACCAGCTTAACTCCGCGCTATAATCCGCTTTCACATGCAAAACACGCTCGATCTTCCTTTACCACACTACTTAGGTACCTAGATAGCAGATTTGCCTTGCCGATGGTGTGCTCCCTGCGCTATACTCGACTCCTGACTACGATGGCTCGCACTCCGCCCTCCAGCCCTCTCATAGCCGTCATTGGCGCCACAGGCACTGGCAAATCTCAAGTCCGTCACCAACTCCCAGGCAACTACCTTATCCGGAATATGTGCTGACCACCGCAGCCAGCTAGCCATCGCACTAGCTCAGCGATACAATGGCGAGATCATCAATGGCGATGCCATGCAACTCTACTCCGGCCTTCCAGTCATCACGAACAAGATTACATTTGAAGAGCAGCAAGGGGTTCCACACCATCTGCTTGGATGTATCGGCCTGCGAGAGCAGACTTGGGTCGTCGGCACTTTTGTTAGGAACGCGCTGAAGAGTATCGATGAGATCAGAAGTCGAGGGAAGCTGCCGATTCTGGTTGGCGGGACGCACTATTATACCCAGAGCCTGTTGTTTCATGATCGGCTGGCTGAAGCACAAGACGGCGAGGGAAAAGAGCTGCAACATGCGGATGAAGAATATGAAGACTGTCCGATTCTTCAACAATCCACGGAAACGCTACTTGAGGAGCTGAAGAAGGTGGACCCGGTCATGGCTGAACGATGGCATCCAAGGGACCGCAGGAAGATTCAACGGAGCTTGCAGATCTATCTGAAGACTGGCGAGCAAGCTTCCAGGGTATACGCTGAACAACGGCAGCGTAAGCCGGCTTTCACGAATGGCAATGCTGAGCACAAAGTAAGCGTGACCCGCTCACCGATGCGTTTCCCGACGCTACTCTTCTGGGTTCACGCCGAGACACGCGCGCTGCAAGAGCGACTAGACAGGCGAGTCGACAAGATGCTCGATTCAGGTCTCTTAAATGAAGTGCGAATGCTGAATGCTCACGCCGAAGCGGAAAATCTAGCTGGAAGATCCATAGATGAAACCCGAGGTATCTGGGTCAGCATCGGATACAAAGAGTTCAAGTCCTACATGACCGCTCTGGAAAGCGGCAGTGCTACGACTAAAGAGCTCGAGCGGCTTCAGGCTGAGGCGCTAGACAGGACGAAGGCTGCGACGCGCCAATACGCCAAGCGACAGGTCCGCTGGATCCGCATTAAACTCGTCCATGCCCTCAATGAAGTAGACGCAGCCAGCAGCCTTTACATCCTCGATGGTTCAGACGCCTCCGCTTTCGACAGCGCCGTCATCCAGCCAGCCGCTACACTCGCGGAGGATTTCCTCAACGGCTCGGCCTTACCTTCTCCTGAAGCCGCCGCTCCGCCTTCGCTCGCTGAGCTCTTGAAACCTAAGCGGGAGTACGATGTCTCCGCTAGGCCTGAGACATGGACGAAGCAGCATTGTGAGATTTGCGATGTCACGTGCGTTGTTCAGGAGCAATGGCAGCAGCATGTCAATAGCAAAGCGCATAAGAAGCTCGTCAGCAAGCGAAGGAAGCAAGCAGCTGATGGCTCGAAGTGAGGATCGATGCCCGTGTCTGGCGGTGCTACTGTTGACGGCAAGGCGGGACAGCCTACCTAGATAGCAGCTGGTCTGACGTCGAGACTGCTGTGCCATTTCAGGTTGGTCGCTCACTGCCAGCTGGTAAACCCATCGGAGCTGTTCTCGCGTCGTACGCAGTTCGTGCGCGCATACGCCGCCAGGTCGCTGTGGCCTTCCAGACGAACTTCCAGACTCAGCTCTAGAAACGAAACGAATTCTGCTGCGGTCCAAGTCAACGTACCACCGTCCAAAGCGCTGTCACGCTTCCAAGACCCTCGAGCACGCTCAAGCTCGCCAGACTCCCAGATCTGTCGTTTGACACGCGTTGTCGAGAAGTCCAGCGCAGCATTGCCTCAGCCATTAGGCTCGCCGCTTCGGGAGAGGGTTGGCCCTGTATAGGTTCTCCACGTACGAGGAAGCTGACACTGTCGCACGACAAGCGCGTGACAGCGCTTCTCGGCGACCAACCTTGCTTGCGGAATGTCAAGACACGCCAATAGCATGAGTGTCGCAATCCTTAAGCTGAACCTTTCGAAACGAAAGGGCCTGAGCGAGCGCGAGCGCAAGGCATTTGGAGACTTGATGCCGGAGGTCAGCGAGACGCTGCGTTTCGAATGAGGAGCCCTTTTGATAACTCTGGGATCGAAAGGGGACACCCTTTTAAGACAGATGTTTGCTCCGGCTAGAACCTGTCTTCAATTGTATTGATGTGGGAGCCTTGCTTTACGATCAAGCTTTTCATGGTGAGGCTGCAGAGCATGAGGTCCTCTGTTAGCTTGGATTGAAAAAGGCCATCAGACGTGACGTCTAAGTGGTGCCTTTGGCACATGGCTGAGATTGTCCATCAGCAGACAACAGAAGTCTGACGGTCAGATCGGGCATCTGCTTCCTACCTCTTTTCCATCAAAGCCTAAGCCTCGAATGCAGGCTATACTCCCCACGCTCGCGACTTCCATCAGTCAATTCAACTCGACTCAACCCACAGCGCCCACAGCGCCTTCTACCCCTTCCGCTCTCCGTCCTTCCTCCTCCTCCCTTTTTCTCTTCACCTCCGTCCGCCTCTCCTCCGCCCTCCGTAACCTTTCTAACATCCCGTCGTCCAGCGCCGAAGCTCGTGCCCCCTTCTCCGCTGGCGCCGTGCTCTTGAAACTCGCGAAGTTCGGGGCCTTCTTTTGGACGCCGCTGCCGTGGAGGGTAGTATTTGGGAGAGGCGTTGATGCGTGAGCCGGGGGGCCACTGCGGGAGTGATCCGCGGTAGGTGACCGTGTTGTCCGAGTTGAGGCAGAAGGAGACGCTGCAGGAGTAGCTTCCGACTCCTCGCCGCCCGCCCAGGCCACGTGCTCGAAAGCACGCCATAGCTCCGCTTGCTCCGTACCCTCTCCTGCAGCTTTCTGGCGTAAAGTAGGCACATCGCGCACGCATCTCCGAGCCGCTTCAAGATCCTGGAAGACTATTACGGCCGTGATGTATGTTCTGCGATGCTTCTCCCCTTCCACTTTGACTTTGATGGGCTTGGTTCGCAGCACGACATCCTCGACTGGACCGAAGCGTGCGAAGAGTGCTCGGATGCGTTCTGAGTCGAGGGCGTGGGTAGCTAGGGCGTTTGGGATTATGCGGAGGGTAAGGGAGCGAGCGAGCGCGGGTCCTGAAGGCTTTGGAGGTTGCTGCGTTGGCTGTGTGGCGGTTTGCTGATGTCGGGGAGGCTCTGGAACTGAAGAGCTCTTGATGTTCTCTGCTTCTTCTGCTGCGCCCTCCCTCTCCCGCCTTAAACGCTCCTCCATCTCCTTTCGCCGTCGCCTCCCGTCCTCGGCTAGCCGCCCTACCACCATCTCTTCCTCCCCCCTCTTCCTTTTCACGCCTCCAGCCGCAGCTTCTCGCTCACGCAGCTCCTCCACCATATCTCTCCGCCTACCTCCCAGTGCCTCCCTTCTCAACCTCTCCTCCTCCCGCCCCCGGCGCACTCCATCGTAGAGCTCCCTCGTCACTGCATCCTTCAGAACCTCATTAGCGAGCTGGAGCGCGTGCCAGCGCTCTAGTGTCTCGGGCAGGTGGTTGCCGACTTTGTCTGGGTGAGAGTGAAGGGTGGCTTTGCGGTAGGCGGAGCGGAGGTCGGAGGCGGAGGCGCTGGGGGGAATAGAGAGGAGGGCGTAAAGGTCGTCGGTGGTTGTGAGTGCATGATTGGTGAGGTCGGACTGATTCGACATGGCGGTGGTAGGAGGGAAAGGATGTCACGCAAAAAATCGTCGGGTTCAAGCTGTAGATGTTCGGTAAGGTATGAGTGATGAGAGGATGAGTCAGGGTTTGTGACGAGGGGTGCTGAAATGACTCGGGAGTGAACCTTTTTGGACGGTGGAGGAGGAGAGTTCATTGAACTTTTACCATTATCCATCAATGTCTCAGGCCTATGCCACCAAATTCAATAGATTTCAATCAAAATCTATCATTCCGACCATGCACTTCCAGTCCTCACTTCTACTTCGCCGCCGCCGCAGTACCAAGCACGTACAGTGTTCACACCACTGACCTCCACTCCTTCACCGCGCAATGCGCCGAACCCTACTCAACCATGTCAACCACCGCTCCAAACCCCCCGACCACTCTCCCCGACTGGCTCGACGATCTCACGGTCCGCTTCCTCCTCAACCTCCCCCCGACTGAACTCTCCTCGGTGCCGCGCCTCTGCTTCCAAGTCGAAGAGGCCCAATGGTTCTACGAAGACTTCATTCGCCCCGCCTTCGCTACCACGACCACTCCCTTACCTTCTCTTCCGCTCCGTCAATTCTGCCTGCAGCTCTTCCAGCACTGCCCTCTGCTCTCCGGCTTCACCGACGCCCAGCACCTTGCCGCTTACGAGGAGTTTCTCGCGTATAAAGTCCGTGTGCCTGTGCGCGGGGCGATTTTGATCGATGAGCGTATGGAGAGGGTCGTGTTGGTCAAGGGGTGGAAAAAGGGTGCCAGCTGGTCGTTTCCCCGAGGGAAGATCAACAAGGATGAGCGGGACCTGGACTGTGCGGTACGCGAGGTATTTGAGGAGACGGGATTCGACGCGCGGGCGGCGGGCCTGGTGCCTGACGCCGCGGACGGGATTGAGAAGGAGGGGGAGATGGACGGTGTAAAGTACATTGATGTCACAATGCGAGAGCAGCATATCCGGTTGTTTGTCTTCCGCGGCGTCCCTGTCGACACACATTTTGAGCCGCAGACGCGAAAGGAGATTAGTAAGATTGCGTGGTATGATGTGCGGGACCTGCCTGGATTTCGCAAGCAGAAGACGGCGGCGGCGGAGCAGGCGAACAAGTTTTATATGGTTGCGCCGTTTCTGGGGCCGTTGAGGCGTTGGGTGGCAGGGGAGAGGAAGAAAGACGCAGGGAGGACGACCAGCGGGGCGGAAGCAGTGAGGAGGGATGTCGACGCCGAGGCGGAGGCTCAGGTGTCTGCTGCGGAGGATCTGCCGGTAGAAGACGCGCCGGTGGTGGATAAAAGCGAGGAGTTGAGAAGATTAATGGGCATCGAGTTCGCTACCCCTGCACCTCCGCCTGCGCCTGCGTTCCCGCCTCAGCACCAGCCTACCTTTCCCTTATCACAGCCATCTGCCAACAGCAACGGCGGCAGCAATGGCAATAGCAAGCACCTCCTCTCCCTACTCCAAGGTACCAGCGCCGTCACTCCTCCGCCAGCAACTAAACACGATTCCCTCTCTTCCTCGACGTACTATCCCACTTCCCCACCCTCAAATGCTTCTCGGCATGCTTCGATGCCTTTCAACTACCCAAACGCTCCCATGGACTCTTCTTCCTTGACTCCACGGAGCTTACACGCGCAACATGCTGCACAGGGCGGCTTCTCAGGAATGCCGGCACAGCACGCCGGGGCCTTTGGATTTGGCCAGGGCATTGCTCAGCAGCAGCATCAGCAGCGGTATGCTTCGCAGAGTGCTGCGCCGCCGGGATGGCAGCACATGCCCTCGCCGTTCCCGCAACAGCATGGGAGCATGGCCGCCGCTCCTCCAAACATGCACTCTTACCCTCTCCAACAACCGGCACATTTCCCTTCGGCCCACCAGGCCTCCTACCCTCCCCACTTGCAAGCTGCACAACCCACACAAGGCCCACAAAACCCACAAGGTCCGCAGGAAGCTATTCAAGCTGGTCCTTCAGCTCCAAAGGCGATGGAGCTACCACTACCGAAACTATCGAGGCAGAAGATGGATCTGCTTACAGCGCTCAAGAGCGGTGGGGCAGCAGGTAGTGGGAAGCAAATAACAGATTTAGCTGGCACGACGGTACCAGGAGCCGGTGCAGAGCTGGGCAGTGAGCAACAGAAGAAGTTACTCGATTTGTTCCGCGTTGCAGCCCCGTCGCGGACAGCTGCGCCCTCTTGGCCCCGGCAGCAGGATTCTGAAGGACTGCCCAAGTCTATCGAGCCTCGAGGTGCGGGAATCATGGAGACGGGAGGGGATGTTGACAGCGAGGAGGTCAGGGGAAACAAGCAGAGGCAGGCAACGTTGGCGGAGATTACGAGGACGTTGCCGCGGAAGGGTGGAAGGGTGGGAAGTCAGGCGATTGCGGCGCAGATCCCGCAGGCAATCGCAATGCAAAAGCCTGTGACAGCGGCACCGCCGCCGTCGCTTGCGCGACGTGCTGCGGAAGACACTGAAAGAGCGAATGTAAGAGCGAATGGAAGCAGAGATCAAGAGGCGTCCGTTCCAGTCGCGTTAGAACGATCAGTCCGGCGTCCGAAAAGCGCTACCGCAAGAGTTGCAGTTGCTTTTCGCCCACCGTCCAGCTCCAGGTCGCCCGAAGGGAAACTCGCAGGAGGCTCGGTAAGAGGACCCCCGGCGCGGGAGAACGGATCACCTAAGGCGGCGGTCGAACAGCTGTCTAGGCGGAAACAGCCGCTGCAGCAACAGCAGCCGGCTTTCACCATTCTACGCCGTCCTGCTAGCTCCGCTTCTTCGTCGGCTGCTGGTAAAGATACTGAGGTGGCTAAGCCGGGTTCGGGAACGTTGGAGCGGAGTGCACTGGGGCATAGCGTTCCACTTCGCCAGGAGCGCCCGGAGCGCCGCGAGAGCCAGGACAGCCGAGCACGTCCAGGAAGTGCGACGAGACATCTCACCGCTGCACCGCAACCGCAACTTCTCAAGCGCCCAGGCTCGGGAGATGCGCCGCGGATTCTGCGAAAGGCGGAGGATGAGAGTGCGGGTGAGGTGACGGAGGGTGAGAAGCGCGAGAGGTTGTTGAGGCTTTTTGGCAAGGGAGGCACGGGTAGGGGACGGACATCGCCGGATGCCGGTGTGGCTGCCGAGGAGCTGGAGAATGGGCATGACAGCCCGAAGGAGAGCAATAAGGGGAGTGAACTGCTGAAGCTCTTCGCCAAATCTTCTGAAGCTGATCCGAAACCCTCGAGGCCTGCGGCGGCTACCCCTTCACTACCTCCCCACGTTCCAGCGTCCGACTCCGCCACTTTCGATCCGCGCAACCCCCGTAATCCTACTGCACAGCCCGCCTATCTACCACCGACCATGACCCCTCCCCCAGCCCCACAGCTAGTGCCAGAACGCAAGCCCAGCACCCAGTCGATCCCTACGGCTCGACAACCATCTCAGCAGCAGCAGCAAAAGACACTCCTGGACCTGTTTACCCGGCCTTCTTCCTCCACGGCTAACAGGGCCCAGCAGCTGCAGAGCCCCGGAGGGAGTGTGGGGACGCCTGTGAGTCCTTTCGCACTCGGGACGCCTGTCACGGCGAATTTCGGGGAGCGGGGCCGGGAGGGCAAGGCGGGGATGGATAGTGAGCGTCTGGAGAGTCGAAGGGGGAGTGGGAGGGAAGGTGCGGCGGAGGCCGGGAAGGGCAAGGGGTTTTGGTTGGAGTATCTTGATGGAGTTGTCAGGGGCGCTGGCAAGTAACGGGTGTAGGGATCCGGGGAAGCGGTATGATCATGATGCATTATAGGCGGGGTATGTGGTTGGCTTGGCGGTTGAGCAGGCGGGCTCTTATGTGTCCACGTCTAGAGTAGTACATGACCTAATGACGACTGCTACGTCGTTCAGAGGTCGTACTACGCAAGCCTCTAGCCGAGCGTACCTCGTTTCTTGTGGAGTGCATGACTGTATGCCCGCCTCTCTCCCTCTTCCTCTCTCTCCCCCATTTGCGTCCCCTTATTCGAATATCTTGCTTCGTATCCATATACTCTACGTGTGGGGAAACTCACCACTGTCGTCGCTGCTACGTACATGCCGTGCCTTCTTGTTCCGGCAAAGCTCAATCTAAGTCTTAGTCATCATCAGGCCTCGACCCTCCATCAACATCATGAGCTCCACGCAAACAACCCTACAAACATCGCCATTGTGATACACACCCCCTCACAAGATCCCAAATGCTCGCCCGACCACCCCGCGCGCCACACATCTGCGCCCGATGCCTCTCCCGCCAGCGCCGCCTCTACACCTCCGCGCCCGCCGCTGATCCATCAACACCCCTGCCCGCCTCCCGCGCCGCAAACCTCACAACTCGCCGACTAATCTCCCTCCACGGCTCTGAAGCCCCTAAATTCCTCCAAGGCATCATCACAAACCACGTCCGCCCGGACAGCCGTGCGGGGTTCTACGCCGCCTTCCTCACAGCGCCAGGCAAAGTCTTAAATGACGTCTTCATCTACCCGACGCTCGGCAGCTCATGGCACCAAACCGCGCATGGAGGAGATGGTGAGCAGCAGCAGCAGCAAGGATTCCTAGTTGAGGTGGATGCGGAGACGGCGGAGCTGCTGTTGAGGCATGTGAAGAAACATAAGTTGCGCTCGAAGTTTAAGCTCAGGATGCTGGAGGAAGGGGAGCTGGATGTTTGGAGTAAGTGGAGTGAGGATGAACGGTGGACGGCGCATACGCAGGGCCCTTCTGCTTCTTTTGAGAAGGGCGTCTTAGGCATGGTTGATTGCCGAGCGCCTGGGCTTGGGCAGCGTATGCTGCTGCCGCGGTCGAGTCAGCATGGCGTTCCCGCGGAGCTGGAAGCGGATGAGGCTGGCCTGGAAGCGTATGCTTTGCGGAGATATCTACGAGGTGTGCCGGAAGGGCAGAGGGAGATTCCGAGGGATGAGAGTCTGCCGATGAACTGTAATTTGGATCTCATGGGTGCGATTGATTTCAAGAAGGGGTGTTATATTGGGCAGGAGTTGACGATTAGGACGCACCATACTGGGGTTGTGAGGCGGCGGATGTTACCTGTGAGGCTTTACGCTCGTGGGGAGGAGGCCCCCAGGAGGTTGGAGGAGGGTGTTGGGATGACGGAGCTGGGCAATAGGGTGGAGGGTGGGTCGGAGATTAGGAGGGATGATAAGCGGAAGAGGGCGACGGGGAAGCTGGTGGCGAGTGTGGGTGATGTGGGGTTGGGGATGTGTAGATTGGAGCAGATGAGTGATCTGACTATTTCTGGGGAGGGGAGTTCGTTTAGCCCTGAGGACAAGTTCTTGGTTCAGGATGGGGATGGGCGAGAGGTAGGGGTGAAGGCGTTTGTGCCGGACTGGATGAGAGGGAGGATACGGGAGCCAAAAATACAGAGACGGGTGGAGTGAGGCAGAAGCGTCTTTGTCAGGAGGTCAGGAGGAGAGAAGTGGTGGGTGCCGGCTACAGCAGTAGGCTACACTTGGCTCGACATGTTTGCGGTCCAGTGCTCGCCACCGCCCATTAACTCGCTGCCTCGATCTAGATCCGCTGTCTGCTTGGCACCTAGCCACTCTGGCCTCGTCTGCAGCAGCCCCTCCTCGATATTCCAGGCGTTCCCGCCCTCGATGTACAGCGCTGCGCCGTGAACCCCTCTGTCAGCAAACACGCCCGCTATCACACCCGCGACGTCTTCAGGGGTGTTGGAGGGCAGACCGGCTCTGTGCCAGTCGTCTTCGATACCAGCGACGAGACGCGTGCGCGTCATCCAGGGACAGACAGCATTGACGCGGATCGGGTGCGGCTGAGCCTCGATAAGCATGCTGAGGTGCACATGTCAGCCCACGTCCACCTCCTACGTGTGTGCACAAGGAGGAAATTCTCACCTCCTCAGCGATCGCATCAACCCCAAGACCCCGTGCTTACTCGCTGTATACACATACAGCCCCGGATCCTCACGAAAACCCGCAACGCTGCTCACAAGCGTCAGACTCTTGCTCACTTCCGCCACCCGTGCAGCTTTGCCATCCACATCAGGTTGCCGCAAATACACGGCCGCGATCCGCGCAAAGTACAGCTCGCCCTTCAGATTCACATCCACGACCTTCACCCCCTTGACCGGCTCCTCCCTCACGCTCTCCAGCGTCAAAGCCGGATCGAAGAAGTTCCCTTGCTCTCCTAACCCCGCGTTTGCGAGGGCATGGTCCACGCGCCCGCAGGCTGTGTACGCGGCGTCGAAGAGAGCGAGGTTGTCGGTATAGGACGTGACATCCGTATGGACGAATTTAATCTTTGAAGAAGCTGTGGGGTGAGAGGCCAATTCTTTTTCTAGCGCTAGTGCAGGCGAGTCGAGGATGTCGCCAAAGAAGACGTGTGCGCCATGGGCGTGGAGGAGGCGGGTGAGGGAGGCGCCTACGCCTATGGCGCCCTGCTTTGCTGATTAGGTTTGGGAGCTGGAGAAGAAGCTGGGTGGGGTTTTGTTGTGCTTGGGGGGAGACGGTACGCCTGTTAGAACAACTACTTGGTCTCTAAGAGTTCCCGGGCTGGGAGGGTGGAATTGGGTCGTCATGGTGGGTGCGTCTGTTGCCGGCTTCGAGGCTTTTGATCGAGCATCGCCAGGCGAGTCGGACGCGGTCCTTTCTACTTCACGGTTTGGTGAAGTCGAGAAGCCCTACATGCGTCGATCGCGGCTTCGGGGTTTGCTGAGGTATGTTCGGCACTTGAGGTGGGTGTTTGGCCCCGCTCCCTTACCTTCCTTACCCCACCAAGTACCTGTACTTTGTATAGCAGCGGACATCAAGGACTTGCCCACATACAGACGAGGAGACGATTGAGCTTGGCTGCGAGTATCGAGACCAAGTCCTATCGGCCAAAATACTTGACTACCTACTCATCTGCGAAGGTTGCCGTGTATTACAGCGCTGCTAGACGGCCGAATACCGAACTACGACGCCTCCACATCGGACGGCCAACCTACTTGCGTGGTGATTGTTTCCAGCTCGCTCTCTCGACAACCTGCCTTTATTGTTCACTTCAGCACTGCACCTGCTCGATGGAGGTACTGTTGGAGAGTTACTGCACTGCATCAATCGATCTACACTTTTGCCCCTCATTCAGGATCGTCCGAAGTGCGGAGAGACTCAGAAACAGTGACGGGAGTGATGTCAATCGTACAGGTCAATGTTACCTCGTCATGGTGCGACGATGAAGGATAAATACCTTACCAGTGTTTCATGTCTTCCAATGGCTTCATAAAGGTAGGGGCTTCCGTCTTTCTCAATTCTTCGTGTCTTGCCACATCAGACTCGCCACAATGACCCTAGGGATCCACAAACTCGCGGTCGTCTTGTATGCGGCTTCTACAGTAGCTCGAATCGACTACTCACAATATGTCAACCCCCTCATCGGCTCTGAAGGGCCCTTCCCAGGCCTAGCGTTCGGCGGCGGCGACATCTTCGTAGGCGGCGCCCTACCCTTTGGCGTCACCAAAGTCGGCATCGATACGTATGAAACAAACGTCTCGTACGCGACGATCAACGGCGGTTACACGCCTCACGGCAAGGTCACGGGCATCTCCATGATGCATGAGAGCGGCACTGGCGGTGCTCCAAAGTATGGCTTGGTTCCGCAAATGCCGCTGACGACTGTGGATGAGCCGGTCAATGTGCTGGACAACCGGACGTACTGGCAGGACCGCGTCGGGAATGATACGGCGCGAGTGGGCTACTATGCTACGCAGCTTGAGAATGGAGTTGGTGTGGAGCTTTCGGCGAGCAGGCATGCTGGGCTGATGCAGTATGCTTTTCCAGCTGGCGAGAAGCATGTCCTGGTCGACGCATCGCACTACCTCCCGTCCGAGACCGGCGGCAGTAATTCCCAGTTCTACGTTGGTGGATCGATCCAGCTGCAGCCGAACGGAAAGACTTATACCGGACATACGTCTGTGGGAGGCGGCTTTACTGAAGGCGCTCCCATCACCGTCTACTTCTGCGGGGAGTTTGAAAAGGCACCTGATCAGGCGCGGACGTTCAGTGGAAGACTCACGGACCCGATCTCGCGCTACCATACCTATTCGGACGCACCGGTGCCTGAGCCGATGTTTGCGCAGAATGTTAGTAGGGAGGTGTCTGGTCCGCTGAACGATAGGGTGGGTGCGCTGTTTAGCTGGTCGAATTCCTCTTCTGCGACGGTCCGATCGAGGGTAGGTATCAGCTTCATCTCGACGAACAAGGCGTGCGCGTTCAAGAATCAGGAGATTCCGTCGTGGAACCTGACCAACACCGTCAATGCTGCGGTCAACGAGTGGAATCGGGATGTCTTCAGCAAGATCCGGGTCCCGACAGATTCCTCTCAGAACCGGACTAATCTTGTCTTGCTTTATTCAAGCCTATACTTCACGCACTTGATGCCATCAGACCGAACGGGCGAGAACCCGCTTTGGCAGTCTGGCGAGCCCAGCTGGGACGACTTTTACACGGTAAGACGGCTCATCTTCTTGTTAGATAGATTATACTTTGCCGGTCCTGACATTTTACCAGCTTTGGGACATCTTCCGCTGCACAGTCTCCCTCTACCACCTGATCCAGCCCAGCTACTACCAAGGCATGGTCCGCTCCCTCATCGACATCTGGCGCTACGAAGGCTTCATGCCCGACGGCCGCAGCGGCAACTACAACGGCCTCGTCCAAGGCGGCAGCAACGCCGACAACGTTCTTGCCGACGCCTACGTCAAGAACCTCCCGGGTATCAACTGGACCGCCGGCTACCAAGCCATGCTCAAAGATGCCGAAGTCCAGCCCTACAACACCTTCAGCTTGACCGACCCCACTGCCAGCGTCAAAGAAGGCCGCGGCGCCCTCTACGACTGGATCCCACTTGGCTACGTCTCCTCCGACCGCAGCACGCGCCCAGTCTCCCGCACCGTCGAGTACGCCCTAAACGACTTCTCCCTCTCCCAAGTTGCCCGGGGCCTCGCCCCCGACGACGTCCAGAAATATCTCAACCGCTCCGCCAACTGGCAGAACATCTGGGCGCACAATCTAACACATCGCAATTTCACCGGCTTCCTTGCGCCAAGACTGTCGAATGGCATGTTCAACCTGACGGATTATAATCCCGCGTTGTGTGGGAATTGCGAGTGGCAGTCAATATCTTACGAGGGAGTGCCTTTTGAGTATTCGTTTACTATACCGCATGATATGGAGACTTTGATCCAGTTTATGGGCGGGGCTGATGCGTTTGAACGGAGGTTGGATTATATTCATATGGCCAATACTTCGGAGCAGAACCTCGGGGCGAACGGCGCGGCTATTGACACGATTATGAATATAGGGTGAGTGACTGCCTTCGCCTTGATCTATTATGTTTGCTTAGATGTTCCGCTTGCTAACCCTGGAGATTGTTAGCAATGAACCCGACTTCGCCACCCCTTACGAGTACAACTACATCAACAAACAATACAAATCCGTCCAGCATGCCCGCGCTCTCGCCAACCAATACTTCCACAACGCCCCTTATGGCGTCCCTGGCAACTCGGACGCCGGCGCTCTTAACTCCTGGCTGATCTGGCAAATGCTGGGTCTCTACCCCGTCGTCACCCAACCCGTCTACCTCGTTCAATCCCCTTGGTTTGAAGATGTCAATATGACGATTAATGGGAACCGGACCTTGAGGATCACGGCGACGGGGTTGGATAATGAGGGCGGAGGGTATTATGTGCAAGGGGTGAGGGTTAATGGAGGGGTGTGGGAGAGGAACTGGGTCGGGCATGAGGAGATTATGGTGGAAGGAGGCTTGGTGGAGTTTGAGCTGGGGAGCGAGATGAGGAGGTGGGAGACGGGGGCTGTGCCGCCTTCGCCGGGGCATGTGGTGTTGTAGGGGTGGGAAGTTTGTGGGTTGGGGTCATGGTCTGTATTTGATTGGTACGTCGCTTCGTGTTGTCGGTTTTCAAGGCCGCTGTTGATTACTGGCCCTCCGTCCAGCAGCGGAGGATGTGTTCATGAGGTGGTTCCACTCGGCTTTGATCTTTGCTCAGTTGCCTCAGGCATCAATCGCGTTCCTGCCGCGTGGGGCTAGTGCAGACCAGCTGCATGGAAGTGATGAGGTCAGCAACTTGGATCTAATGGGAGCTTCAGTCTGTCCCTCGATTTCATTTGGTTTGCAATGAAGATGAGGCTTGTATAGTGCTATCACCTGTGCATCAATAGAGCTCTGCGAAAAGCCCGAATGACCGCCCTAGACCACAGCCATGAACGCCTTCAAGCCTGCCACCACCACTAGAAGCCTGGCAAAGCAGCGCCCGAGTGCATATGTCTGCAAGCAATGCCTACGCCGCTACGCTACCGATGTCGACCAGCCGGCAGCAGCATCGACCTCAGCCGAAGAACTTGCTCGAGCACGGCAATTCTGCTTAGACATGCTACGAAAGTCCGATGTCCCCTCCTCTCTGCTCCTCCCATACATCCCAGCACACGCCCGAGATGCATATATCGCTTTACGAGCCTTCAACATCGAAGTGGCGCGGACGGCGGACACGACGAGCACGCCGACAATCGGCGCCATGCGGCTCCAATTCCAACGAGACGCAGTCTCCAAAGCGCTGGCTGGGCGCCCACCTAAGCAACCAATCGCGCTCTTGCTCGCCAAAGCGGCAGGCGACATTGCAGACAAGAACGGAAGATGGAGTAAGAGCTGGTTCACACGCATCGTCGATACCCGGGAGAAGTACCTCAGCAACCCTCCGTACCCCAACATCAGCACCCTGGAAAGCTACGCCGAAAACACATACAGCACCCTCCTATACCTGACCCTCCAAAGCCTCCCCATGGCCAGTGTAACCGCCGACCACGTCGCCAGCCACATTGGCAAAGCCACGGGCATCACCGCCGTCCTCCGCGGCCTCCCTCTCCTCGCTTTCCCCGGCCCTCCCAACAAACACTCCAATCAAGGCCAATTTGCAGGCGACGTCGGCGCCAGCCGCCAAGGCGCCGTCATGCTGCCCCTAGACATCATGGCCGAAGCCGGCGTAAGAGAAGAAGACGTCCTGCGCAACGGCACCAACGCCCACGGCCTCCGCGACGCCGTCTTCACCGTAGCTACGCGCGCTAACGACCACCTCATCACGGCTCGGCAAATGCTCACGAGTATCCGCAAAGGCGAGGACGCTGGGCATGAGTTTGAGCACCAGGATGAAGAGGAACATGTGTATTTACCTTCTTCTAATAAGTCTGGCGCTGGCGGTAGGCCGGAAACACAAGCGCAGGAAGTCGAGCGGGCTTTTGGGGTTTTTATGCCGGCTGTTGCGACGCAGATTTGGTTGGAGAGGCTGGAGAGGGTGGATTTTGATGTCTTTAGTCCGAAGCTGAGGGTGACGGATTGGAGATTGCCTTTTAGGGCGTTTTGGGCTTGGAATCGGCGGAAGCTCTGAGACGGCGGTCAAGGGGCTTTTGGGGTCCGGCAAAACGACTCGGTATATCATACCGTACCTTACGCGATGCTGCGCGACGACAAGGCTTTGGACTCAGCAAGTACGTTGTTTCTAGGTGTAGAGGAGGTCTACCAGAGTCCTCACGCACTTCAGCCTTGCCTACGATGGGGAAGCCGAACGCAACTCGCTGCGTCGTCACACTTGCTATAGGCCACCCATACACCCTTCCAGTACGCACGTCACGAGACGACTACATTGGCGAGGCAGTATATTCTCTTGTACACATACCCACACATGCTGCCGGGAAATTCCTGCGCTGACCCGGTGGCCTGTCAAGCGACGTTTCTCACTCGGCCACAGCTCCGGGACCTCTGAGAGAAATCTCGCCGCGCCGTTTCATCTCAGCCATAGAACTGGAGTGGGAGGAAGAACTTGATAGTGCTTTTCTGCATGGGCCGTGAGCAGAATCAACTTCTCCTCGATGCGTCAAAAGGCCGATATGCGCTCATATGATTTTCCCCAAGCAGTGTATGACATGCACACTTGCTTGAGAGGAGTGCACTGGTAACAGCATGTCCCTAACGTATCAAACCGACAAAGTGCGAGCGTAAAACTTTCTCTGAGCAACATAGGGAGCATCCCGACTGAGAGGATGCGCTTGAACTTTCGTACATCGAATCTCACATGCTTTTCAATCCAGGCGATTGTTCGCCAAATATTAAGTACCGTCCTCTCCTCCTTGCTTCTGCGCTTTGCTTTTCGCCTTCAACTCTTCCTTCTTCCTAGCTTCCCTGACTGCCGAAAAGTTCACTACACAGCTCGCCCCCTAAGCTTTTCTATAACAACCACCACAACCACCACAAGACATCCTCACCGAACCAACCCAGACCCTCTAAGAACAATGACCTCTTCACGCCCCTCCCAACTCGACCTCCTCGCCACCCTCCGCACCGCCTTCACCAGTCTCCAAACCACCCTCACCGACACCCGCGCCGAACTCCACACCGCGCAGCGCCAAAACGCCAACTCCCTGCCTCTGGACCAAGTCATGAAATGGCAAAACTCAACAGATGTCTTCACCACCCTCCTCATGCGCCAGCTCCTGGAAGCGAAGACCGAAATCGAAACGCTAGGAAATCAGATCACGGGCCTCGAAAACCAACTCACTGCAGCTACAGCCGCACACGTAGCCGCAGCCTCCCCTTCCCCGGCAACCCCAGCAGCGCCTCATTGCCGTACTTTCCACTCCCCCTCCCCCTCCCCTTTCCCTCCTCCTCCTCCTCCATCTCACAATGTCGAGGTAGTAGTAGACGAAGCAACGATTATAGCGCGAGCGCGCGCGGTCTGGTATGAAGAGCACGTCACCGCGATGAGGCACTTTGCGGCGGCCAGGGATGCGGAGCTCGCGAGGTTTGAAGAGGAAGGGTTGAAGAGGGGGGAGAGGCATCGGTTGTTTGTGAGGGCTTTGAGGGCCAGTTTGGAGGGTGAGGTTAGGAGTGCGTGGCGGAATGCGCAGGGCTTTTGGGTGAGGGCTTTGAGGGCTGAGGAGAGGTTGTGGGAGGTGGAGGGGAGGGGGAGAGTAGGTGGAGGTGGAGGGGAAGGGGAGGGGGAGGGGGAGAGAGATGATGGTGATGATGATGATGATGTGTCTGCTGCGACGGCGGAGTTGGGGAGGGTATATGTTTCTGGGGAAGGTGAGGAGGATGAGGAGGATGAGGATGAGGGTGAGCATGAGGAAAAGAGGAAGCAGAGTGAGGGAACTGAGTCCGAAAGTGACTACAGCGATCAGCAATACTACCGTAGCGATGGAGTATCGCGATGAACAGCCCACCTGACCTTTTCTAGGAAGATTAGGGTGGGCTTCGAAGTTGAGAGTGCTTCTGGTTCGAGGGATCTCTGTACCAGGCCTGGAGATGCTGTCAAGGTATTCGCTTACAGCGTCTTAGTAAAAGTCTTCTCGTTGCAAGAAAGGTGTCTAGCGCGGGCGACTCGAGCTGAGAGATTTCTGCAGCGGCAAAGCACCTTACTGTAGGGAAGGAAGTTTTGCCAAGCGAAGAGCGAATCTGAGTTTGGGGGGTTCCGTTGTGACTGCGCTGCACGCTATCTTCGAGCGTCTGATTTTGGAGAGAGAGGGAGTGAGCGAGCAAGGCGATGCGCCATTCTCCTATCTACCTATTTACCTTTTGCACGCGTTCAAAGACTGAAGTGATCAAGGATGTTCAAGTGGTTTATACCTAGACACCATTTCCAGCCTCCGTTATGCTTCTATATATACTATCTAACAAAACATTTCCACCGTGCAACCACTACTCCAGCAGCTTTTACAAGGTATGGAGACGAGTGCAGTCAGGCCAGGCACTTGCAGAGATAAGCGACAAAAGAAGACATGGACGCGCTACATGTGACACCTAGCAGAAACTCCGTCTTCCACGAAACCCCTTTACGACCCATACCCAGCGTTTCTGTAGCCTCCGGACTGGAGAAGACCAAAAGGCTATACTTCCAATTAGCTCAAATCGCTCAACGCAGCCATCATGTCCAAGGCAGAAAAGACTTACATCATACCCCGCCGTCGACCAACCCCGGCCCCCACGGCCTCCTAGCAACCCACCTCCACCCATCCCCAACCCCGGCAGTCCCAGCCTCGAAGACCCCCAATCCTCATAACCCCCTAAAGAAGCCGGCAAGCCCAACGGCCTTCCAAACACACTCTCATACCAACTCCCGCCCTGCTGCGGCGGTCCTCCGCCCGCTACACTAAAGTCCGCAGTCCTTTGACGCTGCGTATCCGTGACCCTGGCCGTCACCCCATCCGCCACCGACGCCGACGCCGACGCCGACGCCGTAGGCAACAAAAGCGGCATCGTACTCGGCACGGGAACCCCCTGAGCCGTCGCAGGCTCGCCACTGAGCAATGCGGCTACAGTCCTACAGTCATCCCGCAAAGCCGCGCACCGATGGTACATCTCCCTGAAGTCCTCCCCAAAGTACGCTAGGAGCTTTTCGTAGTTGCTCCAGCCTCGCGTCCAGGGTCTGTTGGTGTTGTTGATGTTGTTGTGGTGGTGGAGGTGTTGAGCGGCGATGGAAGAGGAGGAGGAGCTGCTGCTGCTGCTGTTGTAGCCCATGATATCCTCGTCGTTCTCGCAGCGCAGGAGGAAAGCGCGGGCCCAGCGGTGGAGTTCAGCGTGCACGGGTCCGGTGTCGGCTTGGTCGTTGTAGAGGTGCTGGAGAGTTTTGATCGGGTTATCGATCGAGTAAGGGAGTTGCCACAGACGTTTCAGGACATGGCGTTCGAGTTCTTCGAATTTCATAGCCTCCGCGACTTTGAAGAGCTGGAGGTGCACGTTGACGCCTGAGTCCGAGTCGGAGTTGTCGGCTTGCGGGTTGCCGTTGTTGCTGTTGTTGTTGCTTTTGTTGTTGTTCAGAGTGTAAATCGCAAGTAAAGGCGCCAAGCGGGCATGGCTCAGCGGCTCATCATCGTGAATAACCCAGCGCTGCGCATCCTTCTTCGTGCCACCACAGGTGAAGTAATTATAAAGCTGACAGAAAACCTCAAACGAGCAATCCGGGACCTTCAACTCCATCTTCTCGTCCTTCTCCAGCGGCTTCTTCAGACTGCTATACTTCAGCGCACTCTCGCGCGGAACCATCACGCGCTTGTCATCCCAGATCAACTCCACATACGTCGACGACGGTGGGCCCTTCAACCGCTCCGTAGCGTTGAAGTTCGACGACGCGTCGAGATCGTAGATTTTGTCGCCTTTGCTATCCATACCTAGGTCCAGCGCAACGGAGTAGCGCTCAACCTGCCAGTTCTGCATTTGCGCGGGGCGCACGTAGCGGTTATCGTGCCCGCAATGGGATTGGCCGTCCGCCATTTCTAGGCCTGCGGCGCTGCCACGGGGGTTGAGAGAGATGAAATGGTTTCTGGCTTGTCGGCTGAGATTGTTGTCGCCGGTGCGGTTTGCGGCGTAGAAGATGAGATCGAGGGCGCCATCGTAGCAGCGGCGCGTGATGTCTCGTATGGTGAAGAGGATGACGCCGAAGTGCAAGCCGTCCATCAAGCGGTCGTCGGGTTTTGCGGTTTTGGTTTGAGCGCCGCAGGCGATGAGGAAGAAGGCGTGGATCATTTGGTGGATGAGGGCGTCTAGTAAGTCGTCCATGTGGGCTTCTCCCGCTTCGAAGGGTAGGCGGTTGAGCTCGATGCAGACGCGTGGGATGCCTTTGACGACGCCGGGCGCGCTGGTGATGCCGGGGGAGCAGCTGGGAAGGGACTTCCAGCGGAGGTAGACCATGCCTTCTAGCTTGTGGTTGAAGAGTGCTCTGTCCAGAATGTCAAAGGCGATGAAAGGCGTGTCTTCGTCTACGTCGTCAATCTCTCGGAGATGGTTGACGGCGTCGGTTATGCCGGTCTGGTTGCCGTTGAGGTGCCTATAGCACCACGCCGTCGCATACTCGAGCGTCCAGCCAAGATCACCCGCATGATCGAGGCTTTTGTCCCGGAGTACAGCGAGCTTCCTCTCGCCAGGTGGGAGTGTGTCATAGTATCGACGCCGACAAGCATCGTAAGCATAAGCTCGATGAGGCTCGTAGACACCTGGATAGTAGATATCTCTGTTTCGATTCAGAATCGGGAAGGTAGTCAGGTCGTTCAAGTACGCTCGCCGAGGCATTCCAACTCAGGATGCGCAAAGCTCTCAAAAGGCAGAGACGCTTGGCAAGTGCCACAGCTCGTTCTGTGGCAAGGGGAGAGACAGCGAAGACGATGCATCTAGCTCAAAACGGACGCCTTTCTTTATACCACAGGCGTCGGTGTGCAGCTTCAGTCGTAGCTTAGACCGCGCTTGCTTTCATCTCGTCTACAGCGATGCAGTCGAGGAGTGTCCAATGTATCGGCTCGCCCGCCCAGAGGTCCAGTCACCATCTTGTGCCGTGAGCAAGCATATCGTCAAGGCACCCAGTCAGGGTGCTGATTTGTTGCTCCACCGCCTGCTGAATGCTTGCGTGGGGTTTGTCGTACATATCGGAGCGGGCTCCCAGCACCCCGGGCGTGTGCGTATGAGCATTTTACAGCCAGTGGCAACACAGTACCCATGTCATTGTCCGGCTGTCTCTCTTCAATAAGAGGTCCTCAGCATCTCTCACAAACGCTATGGCAACTCTGCCGCCCCTGCACTTCAAGCATCAGCATGAAATCAATCCTTCAAGACCTACCTGAAGTCGGCCCCTCAGTGCTCACTTGCAGGTACAGCACAAGTCTGAAGAATGTTCAGCACACGCCGTTGGCCGTGAAGGACGTAACCCCCGGAACAGTGCGTGAAGACTGCCAAACCCACAGCAACGGTATATGAGCTGTAACACAGCGCTTTGTTGACGGCAGACGCCGTACTGAGCTAGCAAACAAAAGTGCTCTTCGTCTGCGAGGAAGCCGAAGGTATCATGAGTGCACAGACTGATGGTGCCAAAAGCAGCCAACCCAGAGCCTTGAGATACCTTACCCAAGGTATCGCCAGGTGGGTCTAAGGACCCAGGTGTGGTTGAATCGCAGCCGACGTGATGTTTGCCAAAACGCTGCTAACCGCAGTAGCCACGATCTGCATCTCTGAAGTATTGCGTACTGGGAGGAGAAGAAGTCAATATGTCATCAATTTGCGCTACAAAACACAGATCACCCGTTTCGCGCTCCGCCAGCGCCTGCTCTGCCCGCTAAGCTTCACGTTCCACCCAGCAAGCCTCTCGCTTCTTTACAAAACACGTCCTCTTCCTCATCACCACTTCCATGTGCTCGCCGACACGGCATTGCCGAAGTCTGCTTCAGTCCCAAACAACACCTTCCGACCTCTCGAGCATCCAGGACGTGCAACCTAGTACCCTCCAGCACCAGGCCTGCGATCGTACTCACTCCTCCCATCATTCCTGCCCTCCTGGTATTTCCGCCTCAAAGCCTGCAGCCTCTTCTTCTTCGTATGCGCATTGATATACGTCCCGATGACAAAACTGATAAAGTTGAAGAACGGCACCCACGTCTCCTGCGGCAGGAAGGCCTGGGCAAAGGCGAGTGCGATGGGCGAGGTGATCCAGCTGACTTTCATCACGGGCATGAAGCCCGCGCGGACAGTCGCGCGGATTTGGTGGAAGGTACGGGCGCCGGCGATGATGGCCATGCTGGTGAGGTAGACGGCGTTTTGGATCGGCGAGACCTGTTGAGGACTGTTAGTCTTCAGGGTGTAGCGTGGTGGGATCGGCGAAGGCGGCGTACGATCAGGTTGGAGACGATGATCTGCAGGATCTTGGACTTTAAGCTCGTTCGGCCTGCGAACAGCCTCTGCAGCAGAGAGATCATCACGTGTCCCAGAGGCGCGCTGACGAAGGCGCCGTAGACGGCCATCTTGGGTACGCGTGTTGTGAAGTAGTGACCGTGCTTGTTGCGGTCCTTTGCGATCCACGAAGCGAGGAACTCTTGCAATGCTGCGAGCGAGCCTGACGTGACCATCTTCGTGCGTAGGGGGTCTTCTTGGAGCTTCTTGAGGTACCACTAGTACTCCCATGTCAGCACGACCATCTTGAGCTGGCGCCAGGGCTCAGTGCGCTTGACACCGTCGAGCCTCTCGTACCGCAAGGTAGCCATTAGGACCAGCGCCTTTGGTCAGGGCCTCGCCCACTTCATGCGCGAAACCCTCTTTCTGCTGCTGCGGAGCCTGTGGTGGCGGAGGTGGTGGACCTGAGCGTCCTCGTGCCTGCGGTCGCCCTCCTCCATCAGAATAGCGGATGTCCTCGCGCCTCTCGAACTTGACCTGAGACATGTTGGGCGGTCAGAGGCGCGTATCTGCGCTGGATTGAAGTCGACGGCCTCGTGAATACTACCTAGTCAGTTTGACAATCGTACGGGTATATTGAAGGGTTTTAATCCGCGACGTTCGACGTGCAATAATAGAAGAAGTAAGGCAACGTCGATGGGACGCACCTGCATGTTTACGCCGTTGCCGACGGGGGCAGCGCGTTGCTGGCGGCATTCGGCAAGCTCCGAATGAGGCGTTCCCCTTCGCGCTCTTCCCCGATGGGGCTGTTTACAACGCACTTCATGTGTCGAGACCTGTGTCTTGTATCGCTGCTGGAGGACTTGACACTGTCTTGAGGGTTGCGTGGTGATGCGTTCAGCAAAGACCCGTCGTGCCCAGCCTATACCATGCCTAGGTCGGTAGTCTGCTGCCCTACAGCTGGTCAAGTTGCGGCTACACAGCGCACGATCAAGACGATCGAGAACCCGGTCCCGCGCAGAGGTAGGTAGGTACCTTAGATATTTCCATGTTACCAACGAGCCCAAATGATGTTCCGCTTGGTCTCCTCAGCACGTGTCGGAAGTTCAACGCAGGACGGTCAGTACAGTACCCGACATATTCTGGACGAGATGTGTGAGTGCGGCAGGCACGGGCACGTGAAGATACGCCACATGCCAGACACGCGGGAGGAAACAAGAAGGCGCCACCATACCGAATGATACCTAAGATATGCATCTTGGGAGGAAGGTGCAAGCCTCACCTGACGGAGTCCCGGCACGATACAGTAACTAGGTACCCACCGACCTGCCTAGTACTATAACGTGGGTAAGGTACCTTTCATTGGTAGACGAGAAAGGAAGGAGCGATGTATGGACAAGCTCGCGACTCCCGTCTGCCTCGCCATGGCCCTCATCCATATCCCTCACCATCTTCCCTCCACCGCCTGCATCCTCCAGGCTTCCCGTTCCGCCATCCACTCGTGACGACGACTTATTGCTTGCGATCCCCAACTGTCATTGCTACTGCTGCTACTGATCGCCAGCTCCACTCTCGCTTTCAATCTCACTTCACCACACGCGCTATGACCGCCTTGGCCCCGCCACCGCAAACCACCCGCCCCTCGATGCAGCCACGTGACGACGCCGAATTCTTTTCCTCTTCGCAGCGTCGAGACCCCTTCTGGCAGTCAACGCCTCGTTCGACACCGGCACTCTCAGCCCTCATGACAGCCGTGCAGCCGGTGAGTGCTTCACGTTGGACCGCCGCTCCGTCAACCACAGTCACCATCCACCAACACCCACCGCAAACGCCACAGCCCGGCATCGAGATGCTCCAGATCTGCAGACCACCGCTGAACTGCACGCAGGTCGTTCCCAGCCCGCCAGTGCCGGCGACAGCGCCAAAACCAAAGCCACCGACAGTCACTGCTCGCCGTCCACAATGTACGCACATGAACATCACACGCCTTTACGGCAACCATGTGTGTGTCATGTGCGGCAAGGTGCCGAGCCTAGGATGGCTGTACAGCTGCCGCCAGGATCACGAACAGCCGGATCGAGCTGCCGACCCTGACACATTCCCCGTCGTGCCGAATAAGAGTAGCTATCTCGACGTCCAAGCGCGGCTGGCGGAGTCTCTGGGCATGGGCTTGAGCGTCGTTCAGGGCATCCGCAACAGCGACTACAGCTTCGAGCAGGTCGACAAGCTGATCGAGCAGAAGAAGCACCTTCTCGCGACCATCCGGCGTGTCGAGCGTGACTCCGCTGAAGACACTCCCCAGCTTCATAGTGTGCCACAGCGGTCAGGTCGATTCGGCGATACTATCGCGTCCCTCGGCGCCCAAGCAGCCCCTCCTGCAAATTCCACAGTCACTGTGAAACCCACGACCGCCGAGCCCGTTGGAAGCACGCCGAAGGACCGTGAGAGCAAAGGCAGCAAGCTATTCTGTAGTTTCCAGGTCTGTCACGCTTGCCGTCCCTTCTTCCAGGACCGCCAATACATGAGCTTCGAGAGGGTCATTAGCGGTACACTCCCAGCGCTCACCGAACTGGACATGCTTCGTCTGCCCATGCTCAATGCGTGTATCGTAAGAAATCTTGGCTTGCGCACACCACCGCCGGTGTCAAAAGCCGCCGTCGGCTCCCGGAGCATCGACATCACCATGCAAAATGACGGCTACGAAGACGAGGACGCATCGGATCTAACGCGGACGGACACTACCATGAGCGTGACGGACACTGACAACAAAGATCTTGACCCGTATCCATGTCCCGGTGCCGGTACGTATCAAATATAACACGACCTCAATACTCGCCAAAGAAGACGATCTCTAACCCCATTTTCCTCAACGCGTAGGCATCTGCCCCCTTTACAGCCGCAACGCAGGCTGCGCCTACGACGCCGACTTCAACGACGGCCAGCGCGCCCTCAACCACGGCTTCGGCCCTTCGCCACACCCTGCCAACATGACACCCGATACCTCTCTCAGCCGCCTCCGCCGAGTCAAAGACGGCCTACACGACACACCAGACGGCGCTTCCTCCTCGACCGCGTCCTCCATCAGCCTGCCCACACCCTGCACAGTCCCACTCACACCACTCACGCCCACGAAAGAAAGTTTCGACCAGGTGTTGGCGAGGCGGCTGGGCAAGTCGAGCAAGGCTGTTAGTATGCTTGAAGTACTACCGAGCGAGAAGCGCCAGGCTTGTAGCGGGTTCGGGACGGGTCTGCTTGCTAACGGCAGCAGCAGCGGCGATAGCAGCACCACCGGCACTAGCAGTAGCAGTCTCGGTAGTGAACTAGAAGTCGCCGGCGGCGTCGCCCTGACCGAGGAAGCCGTCGAGACTGGGCAGCCGGATATCTTCACTGATGCCCGTGAATGATTGCAGATGGACAGGAGTTGCGCATGCGCAAAGTAATCGCGCAGTGTTGGGGATCATCAAAAAGGGGCTTTCTGGGGACCAGGCGAGCAAAGGCATGGGCATAGGCATGCATGATACCCCCTACGATGATCGATATGGCTGCGGCATATGCGCTGGTAATTGGACGTCTGTGTTTCTCTTCTTCAGATCCAGTCGGGTCGCATGCACAGTATATATGTCAAACGAATGAGAGGAAACATGTACCTTGCTCTTGGCTTGGAGATTTGTCTACTGTTGGTATTGATTGTCTGATTAAGTAACGACGGGACGTAGTGATTGTGCCCTGTCGTTACCTAGTGTTTCGATCTTGCACGTTCTGTTGGATATTACCGACTTACCTTAGGTCTCTGTAGGTCTCAATAATGGCTTCAGGGATGCTCCTAGGGATATTGCCTTGCTGCGGCGGATCGTGAGCCGAGCCGGAGTATAAGGTAGTAGGTTCTCGTCAAAACTCCGTCCCGGGGCAACAGTGAACCGAGGAGGGAGGGGGTTTCAACGCGGGGGAGGGATTGGCGGGGCAGCCTACCACAGCTTCATCGTTGTTGTTTGTTGAAGCAAACGACAGATCGACAGAAGAAGAGTGCAAAGTCTATTCAAGGGCATGAACCCTTTACGCGTGATACCGTGTTGTAGTGCTGCTGCTGTTGTCGTCGTCTTGCCTGGGTACCTTGGCTTGTTCGTCTCTGGTCTCTCCAGGTCATAGGTATACATACACTACTTACAGTATGTCGTCGTAAGAGGGGGGAAAGAGTTCACTGCTACTGTACCTTAGCGACTTGACGGGTGCACCTCGACTTTGCACCCCTCTGCTCTGCTCCTCCCAAGACTCTCTCCCCCACCCCATGAGCGCAAGAGCTTCGAACAACATCCCACCTTCACTCCTACGGATTTGGCAACAGGAGGAAGAAGCAAGCAAGGCAGAGAGAGCTGAGCAGGGTCGAAAAGCAGACATGACGTCTACAAGAGCTATAGTCTGCCGCGACACCATCGACAATGGAGGCTGGGAGATGGAAGACGTTCAAGTGAGAGAGCCGGGGGATGGCGAGTTGTTGGTGGAGATGGCGGCCACGGGCGTCTGCCATACCGATGCTTTGATTGGCAGTCTACCGGACGGAGCAGCGCCTATTGCGTTTTACCCGCGGGTGTTAGGTCACGAAGGTAGGTCGATTATAGGGTGGTAGCCCTGCCAGGGCGAAAATCCCCACAAGAGTTACATCAAGGGGGGGTTTTCTTGCCCGTGACAGTCCCCCAGCGAGTGACTGACGTTGTTGTGACCACCCCAGGCAGCGGATACGTGAAGAAAGTCGGAAAGGGCGTGAAAGTAGCCCAGCCCGGCGATCCGGTGCTGTTATCCTTCACCTTTTGCACGCAATGCGAACTCTGTAAAGCAGGCCACCACTCACACTGCGAGATCTTCAATGAGCTGAACTTCGGACCGCATAAAGTCTTCAGTCGAGCATCCAAGAGCGGCGAGCAGGCAGACATAGATGGGGCGTTCTTCGGCCAGAGCTCCTTCGCCAAGCTCTCGATCGTCAAGGAGTGCAGTGTGGTCAATGCGAAGGACCTCGTGAAGAGCAAGCAAGAGCTTCAGCTCTTCGCGCCTTTGGGATGTGGGATCCAGACGGGCACTGGAACCGTCCTGAATGCAGCCAAGGCGACGAAGGAAGATGTCATTCTCATCCTCGGGCTCGGAGGTGTGGGATTAAGCGCGGTGATGGGAGCGAAGATAGCAGGGTGCCGGAAAATCATCGGTCTCGACCGCGTGGAGTCGCGCCTGCAGCTTGCGAAAGAGCTAGGCGCGACAGACGTGATTGACGGATCGAAGCTTGGAGACAAGTCGCTCGTCGACACGATCAAGGACGTCGCGGGCTCTGGTGGACCCGCGATCGCGGTCGACACCACCGGCGCCCCTCCGCTCATCAAAGCTGGGCTGGAGAGCATACAGAACCGAGGCAAGTACGTGCAGGTGGGCACGGCTCCCTTCGAGTTCAATCTCGAGGTGAACATGATGTCTTTCATGATGTCCGGCAAGCAGATAATTGGCGCTATTGAAGGGCAGGCTTATCCTCCTGAGTTTGTTCCGAAAATGGTACAATGGTATAGGGAGGGCAGGTTCCCAATTGATAAGCTTATGAAGCTGATGCCTGCGGAGGACTTCAAGCAGGCATTGCATGAGATGCATCAAGGGTCGACTATCAAACCAATCCTTACTTGGTCCTAGAGACTCTGTATCACGCTTGCGGCACTCAGGTATCAATGGGTTGAAAAGTTACAATTTCCTTCGTCGTTATTGCTGAGGAGTGTCCATAACATCGATTGTTGACGAGGATGAATGTCACTCAGGAACGCGGCGATCTCACTTGGATGCCGCTCGGCTTGCAGGCGAGCTAGGGTCTCTTGCTCGGGCGCAGAGGGCTCGAGTAGATGTCTGAGCTTGCCACCATTCGGAGACCTTCTGTCACCGAAGAGAGTCAGCAGCAGCTGATTGCCTTGCGCCTGCTCGGCCGTGAGCTCTATCTGGTCGTTGAGCCGATCATCGACTCTGTCTCCGCCCACGGTCACGGCAACGAGTAGGGCTTTGGTACGCTCGTCCAGCACTTCGAACTGGTGGGAGCTTCTTGTGTCTGAATCTTGCAGGCTCCTTCGCAAGCTAAACAAGACCCTTGTGTTGATTTGCTTCTGGTAGCCCTCGAGCCGCACAGCCAGTTGCTCGCGTGACTCTCTTCGCCACGCCGCAAGAATAGCTTGCTTGCCGCTTCGCGCCAATCGTTTGAGTTTTTTGGGCTTTGAAGTCGCTGCTCCAGCAATAGACAAAGCTCGTCCGAGTCTGATTGGTGATTGCCATGAGCTGTCATCCACTTCTTCTGAGACTTGGAGACTCCGTCGGCGAGCTTCTGCAAGTCAGAAGTGAGAGCTTCCGTGTCTTTATTCTCGATAAGCACACCTTCTGCCGCATTGTAGACTCGCTCCCCCTCCGTCACCAACTCCAGTGCGAAGCGGATGAATTGCATGACGTTACCGGCCAAGCCGTGTGCGGTAAGCGGATTCAACATGCTGGTGGGAATTCACGAATACTACGCCCATGGTATGTGAGTAGGGTCTTGAAGCCGTGCATGTGCTTACGTTGATGTCAGTGGCTTCGTTCGTACACAGCCACTTAGTTATTCTGGTAGCGACAGCAGTTCCAAAGTCGGATGCTGGCGGTGGCTCACTGGCCTTTTGAAAAAGACACTCTCGACGGCATCTCGTGGGCGTGTCCCTTCCAATGGTTTCGCCTCGAGAGACTGACCCTTGTGCGAGAAAGTCATGCCGATGGCTGGTAGCTCCAACAGCTGCGGAGCGATAGCGACCTCCATACAGGAAGGCATTGACGATCTTTGCCGTGGCAACTTGTCTGTCACCAAAGCCACTATCTCGACCATCGCTTTTTCGGCTGCAGCACCATGTTCGTGGCACGCGCCCGCGGTACAGCCATTCCACTGTCTCGTAATGACGCTGTCAGGCACGAGTCCGTGCCTCACGAAGATGCTTTGCTCATCTCTGAGGTTACGGACGCTCAGTCCCGTACACTACGGCCGCAAGCTCTAACACCAGTTTTGGTCTATCACTCTTTCTCATCTTGCCCTGATGGACCTGTACCAGTCAACTGGACCCCTCTCTCAACCGGCTCGCCACATTGCGCGCAATTGCTGCTGCGGTTGGGCGCCAATGACGTCCAGTTGTGCTCGTTGCTTTGGGGCCGCCAGCAGGGCCTGTTGCGCTCAGCATGAGGTGAGGTAGGTGACAGAGATAACCCTCGTCGTAAGCGGAAAGGTATAATGAAAGTCCCGTACCGACTTGGCGCGCAGGGCGCTTATTGAGACATGCTTCAGTAGAGGCGTAGAGTGCTGTAGGTGTCAGCTCGACAAACGGTGTGACCATGAGAAGTTCTTAAGCTACCTCCTAGCGAGTTGGACGGCGGATACACGCTGGGGACTGCTTCTGCAGCTCCTCGCCCTGCGGGTTTGTACCACCGCTTCTATGGTATTGCTGATGTCACCCAAGCGATGTTCCAGATCTGGACATGCAGAACAGCGAACAATATCGGCGCTCCAACGCAAGATTAGATCTAGATGCGCTGGTAAGTCAGCACTTCGGCGCCCCAAATGCAAGTGGTGCAGCGGTGTGAGGATGCATTTGGCATTGCCGCCGCGATCGATCTAGCTGAGAAGCTCCTTGATGTCTTCGATGCGTTGCATCTTCTTCTCTTCATCGCTCATCATGCCCAATGAGCTCGCACTGCGGGATCACAGATATGTCAGCAAACATCCAATCGCAGATACCGGATGTGCCATAGCGCACTTCATGTCAGCTCTAGACGACTTACATGAACTTCTTTCTGTCCTGCACCCGCAGCATCTTCTCCTCTATGCTATTGCCTACCACCAGCCTAGTCACCTTTACTTCCTCCGTCTGACCCATCCTATGCACGCGATCGATCGCTTGCGCTTCCACTGCAAAAGACCACCACGGATCCATCATGAAGACTCGCTTTGCACAAGTCAAGTTCAATCCAACTCCTCCAGCGCGTAACGAGATAAGCAAAACCGAGAACTTTGTCCGGTTGGCAAAGTCGGTCAAGACACGAGCGCGTTCCTTTTGCGACATGGAGCCGTCAAAGCGGAGGTAGTGGATGCTCGCTCCTGTGAGCGCAGGACCAAGCACATCCAGGAAAGAAGTAAATTGGCTGAACACCACCACCTTCGTCTGCGGCTCGGCCTTCTTGAGTTTCTTCAGGTGGGTTATGAGGATGTTAATCTTGGCGCTCGAGAGCTGGTTCACCCGCCTTAGACTGATCCTTGCCGCAGCTTTGGGCTTCGCATCGGGCTTGAACGGCTGAGTGCTGCTGTATAGATCCTCATTGTCATCTTCGCCATCGGCGTCAATGGCCGCGGTGAGGCGGTGACCAGCTACAATGCTATTATCGACATCCTCGTCTTCGGCGTCGTCCGGCTCATGCCGTATGACTTCAAAGACATCTCTTGCATTGATCGGCTCACGACAGTTGAAGCACCTGGGCACCTCATTCTTCTGCGTTTGGTGCTCGATGTAATCGAGCAGGCACTTCTTGCAGGCACTGTGCCAGCAGCCGGTCACAGACTGCTCTTCCATGGGCTCTTCAGAGCATATCGGGCACTCCATGTTGGCTTCGTCTTGAATCTGCTTGAGCACGTTGGTGCCGAACTTCGAGGCATCCTGCTCGCCTTCTTCAGCCTGAAACTTCGCTAGCAGAGTTACAAGGTCCATGTCATCCGCAAGGCCATTCGCAATGTCTGCAGCCTCTTCGGCCGCGTCTTCTTCAGCTACGACTTCTTTCTTGCGTGTTAGAATGGGATGGCAGCAGCTTTGCCGTAGCCTGAGAATCTGCGCAAAGATGGTCGTGTAGCTCTTCATAAGAGTGCCAGCCTCTACGTTTGCAGCGAAGGTGCGCTTAGCACGGGCGTAGATGTGGTCGTATACCTCCCTCTCCGGCTGCGAAAGCTGAATGTGCTCGACCTCGACGATCTTCGCTGGCAGCGGCACTAAGGCTTCTCCGCTAGGAGTACGCATGTCCTTCGTTCGCCGCAGGACCAAGGGTTCCAAGACTGTCTGAACAACATCGAGGGCGCGAACAAACTCGCCTTTCTCAAATGGCGCAGTGATGAAGGTCTTCCAGAAAGAGAAGTTGGACCAGGGCTCGACACGCAAGAACCGGACGAGACTGAAAAGGTCCTCCAATCTATTGACGATAGGCGTACCAGTCAACACCCAGCGATGGTGGGCACTAAGCTCGTAGCAAGCCTTAGCGGTCTTGCTCTGGCGATTCTTGATCATGTGCGCCTCATCAAGAATGATCCTCCAGTAATCAAGAGAGAACAGACCGCCGTGTCTCCCGCGTGCTCCCTCGCCCAGCGCCGCTACCGAATTATATTCACTCAATACTGTGCCGTAAGAAGTGATGATGACATTTGGCGCGTTGGCAGCATTAGCAGCAGAGCACAGGGTCTGTAGATTGGCGTTCTTCTCATTCCCGTAGTACATCATCGTCCTTAAGGTACCGGGGCGCGAAGCCTTCTCTGCCTCGCTAGCCCATTGCGCGAGCAATGACATCGGCGCCACAACAAGTGTCGTCGCGGGCGCAGAGATGACATCGTCGGTCTTCTTTAGCTGGCGGGTCAGAGAGCTGACCGAGTCCTCCGCAGCGGCCCCGCCAGCAGCAATCGCAGCCTGTTGCTCAGGGCTCGTGTGGCTATGGACGAGCGACAACATTTCAATAGTCTTTCCAAGGCCCATCTCGTCAGCTAAGATGCCTCCCCGACACGTCTGTTCTTGGACTGGAAAATCCAGGCTCAGCTCGCCCGAATAGGGGTTGACATAGAAAGCTTCCTGACTAGCAACATGCGGTAGGTCCTTCTCGTCGGCATCTTTTCCGGGCCAAAGATACTCCTCCCACAGAGGGTGCATGCTCTGCGCAGCAGCTCGCTCCGAGTCTTGCTGCTGCATCTCTTTGTTGATCATCCAATGTAGAGCTTGCTTTTGATACTTCCTTAGGTCCATCACAAACGTCTCTGCCGGTTCAGTGACTGGTGTGTCAAAGTCAAAGCTTTGCGCTTTCTTGTAAAGTGTGTCGAGTTGATCTTGTTCGAGCTCTTCGCCTTCCTCGTTCTCCTCCGATGGCGGGGACGAGCCGCCATTTTCCGGAGGCGTGCTGCTCTTCTTTGCTTTCTGCGTCGCGTCTTGGTTATCGTATTGCTCGGCAACCTGAGCAGCCTGCAGGATGCCTTCTCGTTTATGCTTTGCCGTTGTTTCATTGACTTTACTTGGTTGGAGATTGATCTCCTGAAACAATTGGACTAAGGCGACCTGGCGTAACCTCAGATCTTGCTCATCGGTTGTCTCTTTCGTCTCAAACAAGCCGGTCTGTCGATTATTCTCCAGAGGCTTGATGAAATTGCCCTTCTCGAAAGCCTGCTTGAGCATGTAGCACTTGAGCTGTAGATATACTGTATCGTTCGTACGTATCCTCTCTGGGGCGAAGACACAGGTTCCATGAAAGCTGCACACCTTCTGGTCCACCAATGTGCTGATCCAGTTCGCATTGTCCTTCTCTAATCTCCCGATCTCTTCACCTTTCATGTTTGTAAAACGCACAATCACGTCTTGCGTCTTTCGCTGCAGCTGCTTAGGTCTCCCACCTCTGCCGACCTTCTGTGGCATCGCCTGCTTCGTCCGTTCGATCTTGACATTGTCGCCAGGCTTCAACAAACCATTTCCACTGCGTGTGGTCCAGCCTGCGACGCCCAAAGCACCGATGTATCGCGTGCTCGGCATCGCCTCCAGAGCAGGTGGCGGGGAGGTCTTGCCGGAAGTCGTGCCATTCTCTTTGCTGCTACATGTGCTGCTCCCTTCTCGACCGAGGGCTCGAGGGAACTTGAGGCCCACTGCAGGTGGTTTAGGCTTCTGAGGTGACGGCGTTCTCCACGAGCCGTCGAAGTAGGCGTTAATGGCTTGTTCAAGGTTGGTGCTGAATCGTTTCTGCAGGCTGCGGATGGCAGAGTGCGGCACCTCGCCCCCAACTACCGCTTTAAACGTATCCGGATCGAATACATCTTGGGTATATTCCTGCTCTGCGTGAGAGACATGTTCACTGGCTTCCGGTGCAGTATTGATCTCGTCTGGCAGGGACGGCTCGGCGGCAAACTCGGGCTCTTGCTGTGGCTCATCGTCGTCGACGAAGAAACGTCTTTTCTTGTGTGGGCGCTCTTGTACATCGGTCATGCTGGTGCTGGTAGAAGCTTCGGGTGACGGAGATGAAGGATGTTGACCAGATGCAGGTAGAAGTTCGACACGGTCTCTTTGAAGGAAGACGCGTCGCGTGTAGTTCGTGAGGTCACTAATGGCTTGCCAGACTTCGGGTAGTTCGATTTGGAGCGGTGCCTCCTTGATGGAAAGTCTGGCGCTGTTCAATCAATACTCGGCAATGGGCAGTCAATGAGCAGGCGAGAGCGGCGTCATTCCGCAGGCTCAGACGACTTCTCCACGGTCACTCTTTCTCGTACCGAGTGAGCCTCATTATCCTTTCTCAACGAGACGCTCACGAGCAGGGCTCGACTACCTTACGCAGTTCTCACTGTCGGATAGCCATGGCATCTTCAGTGGCTCTGCTGGCTACATGCAAATTTGAGATCTTAGACTCATCACATATAGTATCATCAGCGCGTGAAGACCACCGAAACACCCATCAGGGCAAGTTCTGTATCAGCACGCCTGCGCGATCTCCATACGATCGGGCATTTCACGAAAGAGGTGAGATGAAGTCATTTCAAGACACTTCCGCCACGTGCGGCTCGAATGCATAAGCATATGCTTCCTACCTTACGCTTCATCTCTGGACAGAGAATGAAAATGCGGCTTTGAAAAGCTCAGGACAGTAACTCCAGCCATTGCATCGCATAGTCCTCCCTGATACTTAAAGATCTGTCCCCACCTGACTCCACAACGCCAGCACAGAGACTGCCATCGTTCGCATCCCGCTTCCTCCTCGTCTTGTGCCTCCGCTGCAGCTCCGGCCCATTTTCCAGCGTGCACGCTGCTGCGCCTGTAGGCTTCAATTCTGACCGCTGGGCTGGCGCAGATGTTGCGCAACTACATTCCCTGTATGCCGTGTCACATGCGTACTTCAAAGCTTCGCTGAAAATAATATCAGGTATGGTGTCGTTCGGCGGTCCATACGGGAAAGCTCTGTTTAGAACTTCGGCCAATACAACAGCCCCTCTTTCCCTCATCGCGCTGGAGAATAAGACGGAAGGCGATGGGGATTCGTCGGAGAAGATGCGGTCGCATAGCTCCAAAAGATCTGCTGATAAAGTTGTTTTATTCTCGCGCTCTTCCTCCTGACCGTGAGGGCACGGTTGCCTCGGCGGCTGCGTGGTGGCTTCTTTGGCCTTCGACGGTTCTGGGAGACCATCAGGGACTCTGTCTGTAGCAGACGCCTTCTATATTGCGCTCAATTAGTACGGCGCTTGCCACGTTGCGATTTCATATTTCTTACCTGGCCACTTCCCTTAGCGTTCTTCTTCTTCTTCGGCATGTCTGCACCTCACGAAGTTGGCTCGCCCTTCGAGCAGACCAAAGCGAGAGTGAAAGGTCGTTGCAAATTCCGTTGATAAGATCGCAGACGTGAGACGTGGAAGGAGAAAAGGTGGAGGTCATACCAAGAGTGAGACGCTGTGAGAGGTGAAGCGAGGTGAAAGGAGGTTTGCTCGTAGGAAACATGAGTCGCGCTAGAGCATCTGCAAGCTGCAGCCGAATAAAGCAAGCATGCAGCGCATGTGAATACATTCCCATTTGTCCTTGCTCCGCGTACTTTAAAGTACGATCACAGCAGCTCTGAAGTCGGCAACCGGCATTGCAACGCATTCGCACAAAGGTAACGTCTCTGCATTATCGCTAACACATACTTAGTCGCGAATTCCTTTTGTGGTGCTCGACGAGCTCCTTCTCCGCTCCTGTTTGTACTCACCGCAGATCTCGCAGTCTCTGTCCGTGCGGTTCCTGGCTGCAGTGCTGCAGGGAACTACGGTGCCTTCGCATACCTTCATCGCCTCAGCAACCTTTACGATCTCGGCGCTGACAAGCTTTCGCTGAGGCACTGTATCGTCCGAAGCTGGAGGCTTTCAAAAAAGCGGACACTGAGATGGCGATCTGGTCTGTAGCAAGCGGTCACTACAGAGAATCTCCGGTCGTTCGCTTCAGGCGGCGTCGATCATCTGCGCTTGTATGAGCGTGTATTCAATTGATATCTTTGCAGCAGTAGACTACCTACAAAGAGTCAGGCTTCGCAGCAATTCTTTTCACAACTTTCTTCGCCTTCGTCTTGCGCATCGACTCGGGCTTGCACTCAGGACGCGCGAGCAGATCCTTGACCCAACCTTGGCGCTTCTCGTTGGCTTTCTTGGCCGCTTGTCGGACTGGTCGTCGGGATGGCATGGACCGGCGGAGAATGTGGAGGTTTTCATCTTGCTCCCCAGTCTTGCAAAGTTCCAAGAGGATAATGGATGCTTTCATGACGTCTAGATCATTCTTCAAGTCGTTGTTGCTCCTGATGCTGATCTCGGTGGCCATGGCTGTTTGGGTCGCGACTGTCTTTTGAGTAGTGTGCAGCACAAGATGGTAGATGAGAGCTGTTCGTAGTACGAAGGAAAGCACGGTGAGGTGCGCATTTCGCCTACCTATATCGATTTCTAGAGGAGCATTACAGTTCAGGTGCAGCATCTGAGTTGGGCGGGTAGCACTTGAGTTGTGAGAAGAAACAGAAGTTTCGACGTTGTCCCAAAGAGACGGGCCATCGAACGTCAAGGCGGTGTCATCGGCACCAATATGCGCGTACGTACGGCGCTCACTTTATATGCGCATTACAGTCGACTTGATAATCGACAGGCATTTGAGTCGAGAGACACTCTTGTCGACAGACAGAGAGGAAGTGGAAGTGATGTTCACTTCTCCTGCCCAAGTCTTGGCTTTGCCGTCCGCCCCGCTTTTTCACGTGCTTCTTGGATTGCCCTTCACGGCCGCATCGCGCCTTGGGTAACTTTTCAGTGCTATCTTCGACCACGTTGGGGTCGCGAACTTAACAATTGATCACGACCTGCATACGAATAATTGTCGTTCATTGTCAAGATGGGCAAAGGTATGTACGCTCTACAAAGCTGTTCGATCAGCGGCTAATTGTCCGCAGGCACCGACAAGCTGTACGTATGTTCCCTTAGCTACCTTCCGCCTTCCAATATGCACAAGCGTCTGACGATAGCATCCAGATTACTCACAGCGAATGGTCGAGCGAGGATGCATTTGGTGCTGCGGCCGGCGCCAACGCGCGCAAGGCCACCAACACAGGCGCGAACTTCAAGCGTCTGCCCTTCAACTTCTGCGCGGTTTCACTCCAACCCTTCGAACATCCTGTCTGTACAGCGGAGGGCACTATCTTCGACCTGACCAACATATTGCCCTGGATCAAGAAGCACGGAACCAATCCTGTCAACGGGCAGCCGTTGAAGAACAGTGAGCTGATCAAGCTGAACTTCGCCAAGAACGACGATGGGGAGTATATCGACCCGGTGACTTACAAGGTGTTCACGAACAACACGCATATCGTGGCACTTAAGACTACGGGGAACGTGTTCGCGCATGATACTGTATACCGGCTGAATGTCAAGGCGAAAAGCTGGAAGGATCTGGTGAGCGATGAGGACTTCCAGCGTAGCGACATCATCACGCTGCAGGATCCGCAGAATATCGAGAGTAGAGACTTGAGTCAGTTCAAGTACTTGCAGGAAGGTGTCAATACCCTCACCCCAGAGCAAGAAGCCGAGAGGTCAGCAGGGGTAAAGGGCGAGAACCTAGGCAGTGCGAGCAAGATACTGAAGGCGAAAGAGGCGGTTGAGAGACGCCGAGCTGAGCGGGACAGCGCGGCGAATGGCAATACCAGCGCCGAAGCGCAAGCTCTTACGAACGCACGCAGAGCGCAAGCAGACGTCGCAAATTCGGGACGGACCACGAAGCCTGTGCCGTACAATGCTGCGCAACATACAACCGGCCAGGCGGCGGCGTCTTTCACGTCCACGGGCATGACACCCATGACATCCACCGATCGGGCCATCATGAGTGATGAGGAGTACGTGCTGAAACCTCGACGAGTCAAGCAAAAAGGCTATGCCAGAATATCGACTTCCCACGGAGACCTCAATCTAGAGTTGTATCCAGAGTACGCGCCCAAAGCTGTCTGGAACTTCGTACAGCTCTCCAAGAAAGGCTACTACAACGGTATAAGTTTCCACCGGAATATTAAGAACTTCATGATACAAGGTGGCGACCCTACGGGTACTGGCCGTGGTGGCACATCATGTTGGGGCAAAAGCTTCGCCGACGAGTTTGAGGGACCGCTCACGCACGACGGCAAAGGCGTGATGAGTATGGCAAATAAAGGTAAAGACACGAACACCTCCCAGTTCTTCGTCCTGTATCGCGCAGCCAAGCATCTAGATCGGAAGCACACCATCTTTGGCCGTGTGATAGAAGGACTAGATACAACACTCAGGGAGCTGGAAAGTGTTGACGTTGACGATAAATCACGTCCACTCGAGGAGTGCCGCATTCAGAGCGTAGTGGTGTATCACGACCCCTTTGAAGAGTTCCTCAAGCTACGCTCGGACAAGGAAGCTGAGGAGGCCAGAAAGGAGCAAATCAGATTAGAAGGTGGCGCGGAAGACGACAAGACGACGTGGACTGGGAAGCGGATACGGGCCGATGGGAAGGTCGATGCGGGCGATGGCGAAAGCAGTGTGGGCAAGTACCTGAAGCAGCCTGCTGTAGCTCCTCCAGGTGGTTCGGGAGAGACGATCAGCGAATGGGACGAGCCAGAGCCGCCGCCCACGAAGAAAGCGAAGAGAGGAGGCGGATTCGGAAATTTCGATAACTGGTGAGACGACGTTGCGTTGGCTGCATACCATGACGAGTAGCGGTCGGCGGTACCTCCGGAGGTAGTGCACTCGTCAGCCAGCTGACGATGTGTTGTTAATGAGTTACTGTCCATCAGGATCATCTGCTTATCATATCTTCCTTCGTTCTTGCTTTCGGACAATCTGCTCCACTTGTTCCTCGTGAGGATAAAGGCGATCAGCGTCACCGTTCCACTACTGGAAGGACAAAGTAACCTTACTTCACGGTTCAAGTCGTACGGCCCAGCGCAGCTACTACAATGCTAAGCCAACAATCCGTAGTGAACAATGCTCACGCCTTGACAGTGTCATGGGGCACTGGCCCACACGACACGAGAACAATGTCAGGGCACATCATTGTGCCATAGGAAGATATAACTCGACTACAATCTCTCGCGACAAACCAGTCCTATACCGCCACATCCACGATTGCAACACGAAACAGAACAGCAGATCCGAAACAAGAGGCATACACCTTCAACAGCTCTGAGCCGTGACTAGGGCAGGCAAAGACAAGCCTACGAGTACCTTACTCTACCATCAACTTCAAGCGCCACAATGTCTTCGCCACAAGAACATGAGACCCCCAAAACCCCTCCAACTTCGTCTATCCTCAGGTATGTCGCCTCACCTCAACGATCGCTCCGCCCCATGCTGATCTGACCTTCATCCAGCTTCCTCGAGCAAATCGCAAGCCCACCAAAATCCAGCCTCGATTCGGCAGTGCCGGTCTACAACTGCATCATCATGCGTACGCCGATCGACGACCTTTGCACACCAAGAATTTGCATGGCAGCTGCTGGCACCGGAGAAGAATGGGGCCGCATGGTGTGATGCAGCCAGCGAGGAACACACAAAGATGGGCAGCGGTGGAAATTACGGGAAATTGGACAGGAAGGAGGAATACGGATATCTTAGGCAGCGAAAGCGTTTCTCTAACAGCGAAGAGTATTGACTCAATGATGCGTGCTCGCGACTGCGCTCGCTCTCCTCGGATGCCGGTGCTTGAGTGCGGGCGCCTCGTGAGAGTAGGAAGTAGCATAACCCGTGAACTTCTCGGCGATTCCGCTTGGCGCAAGGTACGTTGCCTATCAGTGCCGAAAATCAGCTTGATGGCAGGCGTCTGCTCGTGTGAGGATCGGCTACCTACATTTCAATCACAGCCGTCGCAGGTTCACTCGTCTCTGTGCTGGCGCGGGTGGGTTAGCCTCCTGAAAAGGGGTACTGTATCTCGACGGTGGACTATGTGCTCGGTGGGGCTGAAGTCGAAGAAGCTCGTTGCCTTGTTGGTATTCGGTAGGGTACGTTTGCGCCTTTGGCGGCTTGAAGTCGCCATTGGTACCAAATGGTGTCCTCTCTGACCCAGACTGTGTTGCTAGCTCTCCCATTGGCGCTGCTGCTGGGTATGTTTCGAGTATGATATCCTCTCCTGAAACTTCCTCGTATTCTGGCCTGAAATCGTCGCTGTTGTCGAATAGCTGCAGTTCCATCAGCGCAACGTACACGTGTCACCAGAGCGATTACTTACATAGGCAAGGATGTCATCAACATCTTTCTCTGCCTTCCTTTCTTGCGAATGCTCACCATACTCACTAGTTCCAACATTACTCCTCTGCTTTACCTTTCCCACTTCCTCGTTGTATGCAGTGTCTTCACAAGATACACTATACGCCACTGGAGAAGCAAAGGAGTCTGAATGGCGGACACGACCAGGCTCTGGTCTGTAAAGCCTGGCTTCTGGTTTTCTCGCAAACATCGAACCAAAAGTCTCCTTCGAGAAGAAAGGATTGCTAGTCAGCGCAGCAAGCTTCCGCTTCAACCGCTTGTCTTTCCGCGCCTCCTCCAACCGATCCGTGAAGTCCGGCCGCGACGACGAAGACTCAGCTGTATCGCTCGCACCAGCATGTGTCTGCTTCACCGCAGGTTGCAGCGTCAAAGTGGCCTTGTACGTGATCGGGGACCCACTCTTAGGGTCTCTGGAACCAGTATAGACGGGCACATGCTGTATTGTCCCCTCGAAGCTTCCCAGCTGTGCAAGAGTGCTACTGCTTGACACCATAGGATCCATTGGCGGGGGAGTACGCTGAGCCGGGTAGACAGAGAGCATGAAGATGAAGCTTAGCTGCAGGCCTTTGAGCTTGTCGTGGTGTCCACGGAAGGTCTCGGCTTTGATCATGTACTTGCTGGAAGCAATGGTGGAGTAATCGAAACTGGCTAGAAGAGTTTCCACGTCCCTAAAGACATTGCGCATCTGCGTGCCTTATCGTCAGTAGAGCGTGCGGCGTGCTAGCATGGATAAGCCTACATCCTCGACGAGCCGCTTTGTCTGCTTGACGATGTTCTTTGGGTAAGCATTCTCTGGGCTTTCGAGACTGTCTCCCAGGACGTCGAGAAGCGTCGTGCAGAGGTCGATCTCGTGAGCGAGCTCGACTACCTCTCGCCCGGCGTTTTGGAAGGCGTGAATCTTGGTCTTCAGATCTTTAGAGAGGGACAGACCGCCATCGACCAGACCGACTATTCCTACTGTGATTGAGAAAGGATCCATGTGAATAGAGTGAACACTGCAAACTTAAGCGCGTCAGCAGTTAGGGTACTCCGTTCTTTTTTCGCTCATGGCTCTGGGCTTCGTCACGTTCTATACATTGGTCTCTCTTGTCCAGAATGCGGCGATGTAGCGGGATGAGGGCAGAAGAGCAAAGCTGCAGGTGAGATAAAGTCATGCAACTGGCCAGGTCTTGGCAACGCTAGAGCCTGCAGGTTTTAATAGCCTTGTACGGCTCGAACACTACAGGTAATATAATAGCAGTGACAAAAAAGGAACAGATGGTGCTCGAACGCCTCATCACTACATTCGCAAGCTGCATGCAGACCAAATTATCACTTCGTCCGATGCCTGCCTCTGACGCGATTGCCCACCCCAGAATTGTCTACACTGTCTTTCACCATTCCCACGCTCGCCACACGTTTTCCCGTGCTCTCATCCTGCAACTTGACCTTCATCCGTTTCTCCATCGCGGATCGATGCGTCTCCGCATCCATCGTCTCATAGCCCAGCTGCGTCCCAGGAGGCGGCGGCGGCGGCGTCTCTTTCGCAAAGCTGAAGCCATCTGCGAGCGACTCGGAAACTTCAGGTACAGAGGGCGAGGCTGGATGCTCTGAATACAACGAGGCTGAAGCCGAGCGGTTGCCTATGCCGCTTGCTGAGCGTCCAAGAGGCCGACTTTTGCGGCGTTGACGAGACTCAGAGCCGAGCGAGTCTGATCGAGCGGCCTTCTGCTGCTGGAGGAGAGACGCGAGACTGGCCGTGAGTTGCTCTTGTGGTCTCGCAGATGGCGGCACCGGTTCTGATTGTGGGCTGCGCTGTCGATTCTTTGGTGACAAAGGTGCAGCTACGCGCTCGTCGACCTCGTCGTTTCCCTGTCCGTCTAGCTGATCGAGATCATGCTTACTTTGGCTAACTTTGTCAGGTGAGAGATTAGGCGACAGCTCTTGCAGGACCGGGTGAGCCTTGTCCTGGCTCTTACTGCCGGCTTTGTGCTCATCTGCAGCAGCTGCTGGTACCTGGGCTTCGTCGTCCGGAGCTGGGGCTGAAATCTCATTCTCCTCGAAGTCTTCAAGAATAAAAGGCCCGGGTCTACGTGAGTTGGACGAGGAAGGTTTTAGTCTGACGGTCTGCAAAGGCAGCGTCGGCGTGGCAGGATGGTTCCTCCGAAAGCTCGATAGCCGTTTTGGCGGAGAATGCTCCCGCTTGCTAGGAATGCCGTTAGTGTGCCATTGTTACTTAAAGATGCTATGCCCTACTTACGCCTTTCCGTCGCCGACTCTTGTCATTGATGCTAGAATGCTCGGGGCCGGGCTACCGCCCGAGGAGCGTGCGTGATGCGCAGGATCGTTAGCTGGCAGATTGATCTTGAAGTCCTCGTATGGCGGCCGTTGCTTCGTCTCGAGGCACCTCCAAAGCCACTCCGCAGACACTACAGGTATACCGTGCTTGTCAGCGTAGTATGCCTTCTCTTTCCTGACATTTTCAGAGCCACTAATCAACACAGAGACATGCGTTGAAAGCCTTTCGTCGAATGTTGCACCGATAAGCTTTACGACTTCTGCCGTCTGGCGGAAATCCAGTCCCGAGAAGCCAGAAGAACAAACGGTGACGCCGGCCAGCACATTCACGTCCCAGAAGGGACGGCTCAGGACATCGACTGCGGGCTCGAAGAAGCGCTTGTAATGTATGCACCGCTCTAACCACCACTCGGTCACCATGTCTGTGCCCGGTGGCACATCAGGCAAGTCAAGTGGGCCTTCTTCAAGAAGTCGCGGTACAAGTAAGAGTCGTGAAACGAAGGAAGGATCGCTCGGCGCGTCCTCCAGCTCCCGTATAGATCGTACCACAGTCGCTCCGTTCGGCTCCAGGAATTCCTTTAGGCGGGTGACCTTGTCGCGTGGAAAGCCTGAGATGATGATCCACCGGCCGGCAAATAGACCTTGTGGCTCCTGTTCTTCAGGTTGCTGTAGCTGTAAGACTTCGGAGCGCCGTACTTGCAATTTCTCGAGGCTGGGTCGTTCGGGCTGTACACTCTGCTCGAGGCTCTCACTCGGGTTCCCGTCCATCCACTGGTCGATTTCGGAACGCTGCGGCACACTTTCTCCGGCAGTCATTCCCGACCACATGTCTTGGCTTTGGCTGTGTAGACGAACGCTCGCGGTCCGCCTCATCTTCCTCTTGCTACTGTCCTCCGTGCTTTGCGAGTCACCGTCTCGAACACGTTTGCCTGAAGTCGGACGCGGCTTTGGCCTAAGCCTGAAAGCACCGAGCCCTTGCTCCCGCTCATCTACTGCGGGATCGTATAAAGTTTCGTCGAGTGCCATGCCTCTCCTCAAGCTCTCTTCATACCATTTGGCCGACACAATGCGAATACCCCATTCCTTCGCGTGGGTGTACTTGGCTCCCGTGGTGGTCTTCGCGATCAGATGCGTGACCGCTTTCGTGAGGTCCGGATGATACTCCCCACCATTTTGCTTGACAGACTCCGAGAGCGCAGCCCGCTTGTCGAGGTCCTCCCAGCCGGTGATACAGATCTTGAGATCGAAAAAGGTAGGTAGCCTATGTTGGCCTTCCAGCTCTTGGACGTTCACATCGCCACCGCCCATCCAGCCCTGCCTCACGGCCTCCAGCCATTCGCGCCTTACGACTTTGATGTCCGGCCGCTCCTTCGCAACATATCGATACTTCGGTGTGGTAATGCAGCCGACTATGAGGTGCGTCACGTGGGACGTGAGATCTAGTTGAAATTGGGCGCCCAATTCGGTCGCGTTGGATGCTAGTGATGTCTGCATCCAATCTGTCAGCTAAGACGCGTACACTTACACATTCTAGGGAATCTGATCACGCCGCGTTTGATGAAGAGGTGTTGAACGGCCAAGCGGAGAGACGTACCCGTTCATGCTGAGGTAAAGATGTGCAGCATAGTACCACGCCTTGCAATGGAAGCTGATCTGGGTCGTGTGAAGCCATCTGCATTGTTCAGGTCATCGCGAATGAACGCGTCTCGCCATGTCGACGCGAAGTCGCCCCGCCCTCACGTGCTGATCTTTCGGGCCGGAGCGCAGATGCCGCCAAAAAATCCCGGGCTCACATGCATGCTTCCGATACCGCTGTTGCCGCTACCGCCTACCGAACGATCCGTACAGCCGGCCAGCAACAACAAGCGACGACCGTCACGAGCAGAGAGATCTACAGTTGTGATGCACCTGCAAGAAGCGAAAATTGATCAACATACCCGTCTCAGGCCAAGAAGACATTGGATGATCACTACTAGTGGTAGCGACACAGGGCTGTTGGAGGGAGCCCCGCCGACTACCAGTAGCTGCCACACTCCATTATTACTGCTCCCTCCGTGAGTCCATTGGTATCTGCTGTGGGGTAGAAAAGCTTGTCGCCGTAGACTCGCCTCGAGCGACTTGTACGGGACACCACCGATGCTGTGTTATTTCCGGAGAAACGCAGGATTCTCATTGACTTCGCGATGGGTTGCTGCAGTCTTGAGTGTCGGTCTGACGAGCAAGCCGATGCAAAAAGCCTCTGCAGCAAGACCAGAGCCTTGACTCCGCCTGGCTCCTTCCCCTCTCGCGTGACAGTGCATAGCCATACCGCCAAGGGTCAATCTATGGGCATCCTGGCAGCGCATCATTCTCGGGAAGCTTTACGCGCGGTATACGTCGCATTGTACAAAAACCTGCCCCAGTGACCTGCGCGACATCCCGCAGGTACCTATTGCACAGGCGCAGAGTCTTATAATTATACTGTCCGGCAGGAACGAGATACAGTCTGTGGTTAGCAGGGCCGCGCACGCCTTTGTTGCCAGGCCGTTGCTCCCGTGGTTGAAGTGCCGGTAAGACTGCAGTCCGCGGCCTGCGGCGGATCGACTAGACCCAGTCGTATCACTGCCGAGGAACCCGGGGGAAAGCGAAAAGTGAGGTGCATACTGTACAGAGCTTGATGACGCAGCATTTCTTGCTCTTTGAGCATTAGTGCCAGTGTCGAATGGGAAGCGTTCGGAGCCTGGAATCACCTCCATGCTTGGCTCTTGCTTGCGTGGCACGGCTCCCCCGTCGCTGTCACTACGACGAGTAGGAGACTTGCCGCTACACTGAGTCTATAGTGTACCTCTTGTACATATCTCCCCCCCCGTTACCACCACCTTCAAGAAGTTTGCTGCCTTGCAATTATTGCAGCCCCACGCCCGCACCGTCCCAGATCCGGTCTCCGCTTGGTCTGACTCGGCTGCGAGGTCGCCTGTCGATCACCAGCTTCAATTGCGTCTTAGGGCAACCTTGTTGTCACGTCCTTGCTGTGCTTGGGCAGCAGTAGCAGCCGAAAACCCGGACTTCCGCCAGCTTTGTCTCAGCTCACACCGACTGGACAAAAGGTAAGACGAGGCTGCATCGCCCATCCATCCGCCGACAGAAGGCGCGCGTCAGGCGTTTCGAATGCGAGCAGCCGCTTTAAGCAGCTGCCACTTCCCTGCGAGGGCCGAATCCGTGAACGACACCGACCGCACCGAGCCCTATTCGAAACAGCGCAAATCTCGAGAGATCTGGGATCTGTCGCGTCAATCTCTGTGAACCAGGTCGATATCTGACATATCGCCTGTGGTCTTGAGCCAGACTTCCAGGAAAGCCACCACTGTAAGTGACACAGGCACTCCCTGTCTTGGTTGGGCACAGCGCTTGTGCTGGCAAATGCCAGTGACGACGCGTGTGACCGTAGCGCCTGCCATGAAAGCACAATTGACTCGCATGGATGAGTCGACTGTCTAATCGGCAGGTGCACAGCGCAAAGGGGCAGAAACTCGGTGTATCTGCAAGAAACATGTGGAGAAGAACATTGTTGCCATTACCTTACATTTCGTCCCCGCCTCGCAGTTATGTAGTGTAAGCAGGTTTGCGCAGAACATGGCTGACAGGCAACGCAACATGGCAGTTTCATACCGTTCGTCTACTTACGGCTATCTCTACTATACCCCGCCGCCTACGAACGACGTCGACAAGCCGGGTGCTCTCTTCCGACCCCGCCGTGTAGGACCTGGCCGCATCCACATCAAGCAGGTCCTCGACGCCGGACTTGGACCTGTCAAGACAGCCCATCCGTGCACTAAGCGGCCCCGTGAACGGCTGCTGTCAGTCAAACTGGCGGTGACACGCGAAAAGGCGAGGCGGTTCTTGAAGTCTGTGATTGCAGACGGGCCAGGTGGTGTTGCAGATTCGACACAGACGCAGGAGTCAGTGAAAGCAAAGAGGAGGTCTTGGTCACCTACGAAGCGAACCAATTCAGTGCACAGTGGAGTGGGAGGTGAGGCAGAAGCAGGCAATATGAGGAGCGGACTTCGAGGCTCGATAGGTGGGCCAGTGAATGCACATCTGCATCGGCCGCGGTTAGGTAGCGATGCGAGGAATACACCCGCAGCTTCCGCGCAGAGTGATCTACCTACGAATAGACATGGCCACTCGCGGTCGGTGGGATCGGTCGGGCTGGAAAACGTGATACCATCGATGGACTTGCAGGATGAGAAGCCTATCGCTTCAGGCAACGGCGTGAGCGTCGGTATACATCTCGCAGAGCCCGTATTGTTTCTTCAAGGGTTCGAGAACTCGGATGATAGGCCAGGCAACACCGCCATGCTTCGAGGTAGCCTGCACCTAAGAGTACAGAAGAGCGCCAAGATCAAGGCTGTGAACCTGAGATTCAAGGGCAAGGCAGTCACAAAGTGGCCTGAGGGTATCCCGCCGAAGAAGGTCGACTTTGACGAGACCGATACTATCATGAGCCATACCTGGCCATTCTTCAACGCACAATTTGAGAGCGCCGAGAAGGGCACCAATGCAGATCACGTTCAATTGTGGAAAGGGTCTGAAGGTGCTTCGTCCAACGGCGCAAAACTGGACCCTCTCGGACGATCATCGCCCAACCCATCGACCCAGAACCTAAGTCCAAAGGACGCAAAGAGGCTATCCCTTCAAGTGAACCAGTCTCGAAGTTTCGGCAAAGGTGACCCTCAAGCGAGCGGGCCCAGTGTTGCGGCAAAGGGCTATCGCACGTTCCAGCCTGGCGACTACATCTACAATTTCGAATTGCCACTGGATAGCCGGTTACCCGAAACGATCGAGGTTGAACTTGGCTCTGTCAAGTATGAGCTTGAGGCCGAGATTGTGCGATCAGGCGCATTCAGAGCTAATCTGGAGGGCAAAAAGGAGGTCACGCTCATTCGATCACCCGCTGAGGGCTCGCTAGAACAAGTCGAGCCCATCGCGATCAGCCGGAACTGGGAGGACCAACTACACTACGATATCGTCATCTCTGGCAAGAGCTTTCCGCTTGGCTCACAGGTGCCGATAGCGTTCAAGCTTACACCGCTGGCAAAGGTGCAGTGCCATCGCATCAAGGTACTGGTCACGGAGAACATCGAGTACTTCTGCTCGAACAAGCGAGTGCATCGCATGGAGCCTACGAGGAAACTGCAGCTGTTCGAGAAGCGCGCTGACGGACCACCTACGAGTACTTTCCCAGGCAGCACTATACGCGTGACTGCAGGTGGTGGGATACCGTATGACGCCCGAGTACGCGCGGCGAACGGAGAAGAGGTGCCTTCATCTGACTCCACGAATCTTTTGGGTAATCTCGAGGGTGAGAGCAACATCGGACCCACGGAAATGGAGTTCAGCGTGCAGTTACCAAGCTGCCACACTATGAAGGACCGCGATCGAACTCAGCGGCTGCATTTTGACACCACGTATCAGAACATACAAGTGCACCATTGGATCAAGGTACGTCCGAGAGTAATCTCTAAATATCCCTCATGCGGTTGCTGACCTGATCAGATTGTCATGCGATTGTCAAAACCCGATGCCAATGACCCCACCAAGCGGCGACACTTCGAGATATCGATCGACTCGCCTTTCCACATCCTCTCTTGCCGAGCCACGCAAGCAAACATCTCACTTCCGGCATACAGCTTACCGGAAGGCGCTGGCGGCGGTGCATCACTCTACGAATGCGGCTGCCCAGGCGCAGCGAGACGACGAAACTCCCCCACCTCCTTCGTCCCAACCCTCAACGCCCTCAACTCCGCGCGAACAAATGGCACGGAGCCAGAACGGCCGACTACGCCCACACAAGCCAGTGTCGCACCTGCCCTCGCCCGGCCTCAGGCCGCTCATCTGCACGGCCAGACTGCACCAGAAAGACCCATGCATCTCCTACGCGCGCCATCCTTCAACCCGCCGGCGTTTGAAGAAGAGCAGCCGCCTCCAGCGCTGATCACACCTCCGCCGCAGTACGACGACATTGCTAGCCCTTCATCAGGTCTAGCCGACTACTTCTCCCGACTCAGCGATGCTTACGACGAAGACGGCGACGACGATGCGCAAAACCATCGATCAGGGAGGGTGAATCTTCCGCTTACGCCTGGTGGGAGAATCAATAGGAGCATGGACTTAGGGCGTTCGTGGGTACCGGTTGGTCGATGATGAAAGTCTTGGGAGGAGCTGCAGCTACGATTTGGGCGACGTATGGACGAATCTATGTACTGTTGGGACAGGTAAGAGGGAGCACGCGAGCATAACACTTAAAGCGTTCAAGCATATGGCCCGGTATTAGGGGCCTTGATGGCTGCCACTTTTAGGTGGCTTTAGTAGAGTACACGATTGGATACCACTGGGAGGTGATAGGATATACGCGCAGATAGTTCTTCATTTAATACACTTTACTACCTTCTTGAGAGCGCTTCACTTGGTTCTTCGATCGCGACCGTCATGTGATTTCCGACTCTGCAGATTCTGCAGTCATGACACGACCTGACTCTATTCAATTTGGCTGCTGAATCACGCAGCACTGCAAGCCGGCTCGCGAGTCATCCACCGCAAAAGCCCGAGTCATCCTCACCTTTGCTGACATAATCCGCGCTAGCGACTAGCGCCGTTCGACTTCTACAAAAAGCCCTTCAATTCCCTTCCAAACCTCTTTTCTTTTCTCTTCAGCTCTCTTTGCCTTTTGGCTTAGATCAAGTGTAGTGTAAGCAAAAATTTTCCCGTCGCTCCCTCCACACGCAAAGACGTCCAAAGCTGACTGCCTTCCCAGATCTGTTCTTTTCAGTTTAATCTCTGAAACGTGTCTACGGACACAATCAAGATTAATCTTATTTTTGCACCTAGTTCGGAGGCCGCTGAGCTTGCTCATGTCTCTCGGGCACCGTGTCGCTGGTATTGCACTGCCTCCAGCTGACGCGAACCTTTTCATCAGTTGTGCTTGGGCTCGTTTGCCTTGCGCTGGAGAAGAGTCTGTCCTGTTTGCTGCCTTGAGCATGGCGAGGGAAGGTGGTGAAGGAGGTCAGGTAGGCCTGGTATGATGCGAGTACGTGTTGTCGGCCATGCTGGGTTTCTGTCAAAGAGGGCGACCTGACGGTTCGGGTGCTTCCTGGATGCTCCCTCCGTCCTTCACGCTTTGCTCGACCATCCCTTACAGAGATGAAGAGCCACGGCATGAATACACGCCTACAGAGAACGGGCAGGTCCGAGGCGCACGACTGAAGCAACACGATACCTGCGGTAGCCATGGGCATGCCCACTCCGTCACGGACAGTCAAGCTGCAGGAAGGCGTATGACACGTAACGGTACAGGAGACGGCTGACGAGCTCAACCTCGTTGGGTGGCAAGGCACGGCACGAAGGGGTAGGCTTTGGATAAGAGGGTCACGGAAGAAATTCTCTTCACGATGTTTCAAAGGCTTGACATAGCCGCTCAACTCTACATGATAGCTCACTGTAATGATCCCATTCCTTCACATAACTCGCAGCACTTCGCCTCCATGTAAAGCCCAGCAACGAGCGCTCGCTCTGTGCCCGGCCGACCATTGACACCACGCTCAGTAATCCATCAGGCCCTATGACGGCCGCTCACATATTGCTCTCGGAACAGAACGGCAGGAAATCGCGCAAGGGTATCTTCAACGCCTGCGAAAATCAATCACCCAGTACGCTCTCCTCGTCCTCACGCTCGACCTGAGCGCCGCCTTCTTCTGCCTCCTCCGGCTCTGGCTCCCGCTCATCATCGTCAACAAGTCCTCTCCGCCGGAGCGCCTCCTTATCCTCCGCCTCAGGATCCTCAATCTCATCCTCCACTTCGTCATCGGCAACAATAGCATTACTCTTCGGGTCAGCTTTGGCTTTGCCCTTGCCACCATTGATCGCAGGTTTCTTCGCCTTGGCTCTAGACTGAGACTTCTTCTTCTGCATGTCTTCGATGTCGAGGTAAGCCAGCACCTCCTTGAAGTTGTGGCCCAATCGCGCCTTGTTGCGCTCAAGTCGCTTACGGACAACGTCATAATCCATTGCGCCGGCGATGAGGGCGTGGATGATCTTGCCGGCCAGTGCGCAGAGCCTCTGCTCAGCGAATAGCATGTTTACCAGCTTGGTCTCTCGACGCTGCTGGGAAGCTTGTGTTTGCGTCTGTGTAGGTTCATCTTCATCTTCGTCTTCTGACTCAGGATCAGACATGGGATCCTCGTTCCTAGCGTCTTCGTCTACCTCGCCACCAGCAGTGGCGTCTTCGAGCCTTTTCCCGCTGAGCTTGGCATAGTTCTTCTCGGTGGCGGCGAAGACGGAGAGGACTTGCTTCTGCAGTTCGGGCGTCATGTCCATGGCCAGAACGGTGTAGTCGTCGCTGACGCCGGGCTTTGCTCGCAAATCGCGGAGCGTCATGGCTGATGAATAGAGGTCCAGAACGCACCCGGCTAGACTGGCGCTGACTTCATCCGAAGCTTTCCTCGATTCAAGAGCATACTCAAGATTCGCAACGTAAGTATCCCGCCGAGTGGCAAGAGCGTCAAGTTCATCCGGAGGCACACCGGACGTGCTAGTAGTGACGGCAGCTATAACGTTCTTCAGCTTCCACCTCACGTAGAAGAGCGCGGCCTCGGCAGCCCTAGCTGCGATCTCGTCCTCTAGACGAGCATCGTCCGGATCAGGTGCTGGCCCGCTAGCAGGGGGCATGGCACGCTGTACGAGAGCAACTATGTAGTCGATCGCGCCTTGATAATCGGCGCCCGATGCATCAGTGGTGGCAGCGACAGTGCCGTCTTCCAGCGATGGTACGCAATCCCAAACGTTGGACAGACGGAGGATGCGAAGGATGTTGTTGCTCAGCGCCGTCAACTCCTCGAATGAGGCGGCACCACGGACAGTGATCGTCTTGGGGTTGAGCAGCTCAGCGAGATTGTTGACAACATCTTCCCACAGAGCGGCGACCTTCTCTTCAGTAACATCGTCAAGGTCACCGTAGGACTTAGCTCGTAGGATGGCATCACTTGCAGGAGCCAACACTTCGTCAGTGCCGTGAGACATGAACTGTTTCCGTACATCATCGAGCAAAGCACCATATGTGGCAGAATCTTGCCTTAGATTCTTCAGCGCTGGCAAGCTGAGAACAGCCTCGACCCGAAGCACCGCAGCAGCTGTGCTGGGCACGTCTCCGAACTTCCTCAGAAGCTTCGGGATGAGGTTCGATAAGTGACGAGCAGACTCCTCTTGCTCCTCCTCCAGCTGTTCCTTCTGTCTCTTCGTAAGCTTGCTTTTCGGTGCTGAAATCTTTCCCGCAATCTCAGTCAAATGATGCTTTACACTGGCATGTAAGACCTCAATCAGGGTCGCCTCCTCTTTTTCAGTGAGTACGCTCTCGTGTTTGAGCTGCGAAAGTGGATCGTCAGACACGCCATTCGCGCGGCCTGTAGAATGATCGAAGAGGAGATATCCGGCTAACATCTGCCACTCCCGGATCTCCTCAACCTTCTCGTAAAGTACGTCCGCCGCCAGAGTGAATCGCGAGTCGCCCATGCCCAGGTGCAGCGAGAGACTGCCATCAGCGCGACTTCGCTCCACTTGACTCGGCAAAGCTTCGTCGACGTCGTAGCTTTGGAGTAGCTCGGCAAGTGACTTCACCTTCAGCCACTCCAGCCTCGGTGCTTCAAAGTTGTCTTCATCAGCCTCTGGCAACGCTTCTTCGAGGTTATCGTGACCACCAATATCATCAACCTTGGAGGTATAGAGGTCGTTGATGTTCTCTGCAAAGAACCCAGCGACTGCTTTGCGGACCTTCAGATCCGCATCAAAAACAAGCCGCCCGACTGCATCGATATCATCGGGTTCCAGTAAGCCATTCTCGCGCAGCAGGTTCAGAAGCTCGATGCCAGAAACTCGTACATTGGTCTCGGCATCAGTCGTTGCGATTTCGACCATGCGCGGTCTGAACTTCTCGGTAAACGTCTTCAGGCCGCCCATCATGTCTTGACTTTTGTAGAAACGATGCAGCTGCTTCAGAACTTCGCCACGGGTCGCTGGGGACGTGTCACTCAGCACCCAGCCAAGGTATCGAAGATGCTGTCCATCGAAAAACATGTCTGGCATTGTGACGACCCAGTCGCCTAGTGCGACCATGCAGTCTCGGCGAATGACAGGGTCGACGTCGCGGTATCGATGAATGAATACGACGTCGAACCAGTCCTTCAGCTGAGGTTCGATCGTTTCGAGCGCTTGGGTCTTTTCTTTTGCTGCTTGCTCGATCTGCTTGACGCGAGCTTTGTTGACGTTAGTCTTCTTCTTCTCCGTCTCAGCCTGGCGCTGAGCGACTGCGATGTTCTCCACGTTTTCGCGTGCGACTTCGCAGAGCGCAGTCACAATCCAAAGCGAGACCACAGTCGCGGTGTGCCGGAATGATCTATTAGGCGCCGACGACATGGTGGAGATCCAGATCTGTACATTCTCCATAAGGACTGGGTTGTCGTAGAGGACTCCATCCACTGCCATCGCCTTGATCAAGGCATGGAAGAAGCCCGTCACGCCATCTTTGAAGGTGGTCGCGATCTTGCCTTTTAGAATGAGTGGATAGTCCGTTGGGTTCGAGGCCTGATACTCCTCGCGCAGATCGTCTAGCTTGTTCGTCACGCCGTCTGGGTCCTCAATGTCGTGGTCTGTAACTTCTCCCTCGCTGCCCGCGCATCTCAGGACGAAGTTGACCACCTCAGCAAGCGCGCTCGACTCGTGGTCATGGAATCGACGCAGCCATTGTCCAGCCACGTCTTGCAGCGTGTTGCCGCTCGCGAAGACTTCCGCAAAAAGTCCGTCTGCTCCCTCTGCGTCTGCAAGGTTCACCTTCTTCGCGGGTCTAGAGGTCTTCCTTTTTGTGACGGCCGCGCCTCGAAAGGGCAGTGGTGCACTTCCCACCTTGGCCTTCTTCTGAGCCGGCTTTTTGGGCGCAGAGCTCTTGGGTGCGGCATTCTTGAGCTTGCGCGCGCGCTTCTTTGTTTCGCGTATCTCTTCCTCGTCAGGCTCCTCATCTGCCTCCTCCTCGGTCTCTTCCGACTCATAGTCGTCTGGCATCTGCCTATCATCATCCACTGCGTTGGTCCTCTTGCGCTTGGCACTGCTAGCAAGCGGGCTCGAGACGTATGGGTCGGGCTGTTTGCGAATTCGACCCGACGCCCGTTTAGAGATGACAGCTTCGCTGGCCTCGTTGTCGGAAGACATATCGAGAAGTCGTCCGGGCATCGGCGTCGCGTAATTTATGTCGACGCGTTCCGGTAGGGTTTCGCGGAGACAGCTGTACGGAGTATGAGCACTCCGCTCATTAGAAGTACTGGTTCTGATCGCGTTCGAAGAAAGTGATCATCGACGGGACGCGTAAATACAGTCTGGAAGCGAATGCAGGACGACGGGCTGTTGACGACGAAGCTCTGGCTGCTGCGCGTGTCGTCGACGCGATGGCGAATGGAACCTTAAGGCGGGGCTGCGGCTCAGGCATCAATCTGCATGGATTTAAGGTAAGGTACACACGGACATCACGGCCGCTTCGGCCGCGGAGGGCAGCGACCGCTAACAATTTGGTGTGTTCAGGTACCTCTGAAACTGCACAACCATCTACTATCTACGACTATCACAGATCTTGCGAATCTGTTGTGCGTGGTCAGGCTCAGGATCACCATGCTACCTCGATAGCCGTCGGACCCCGGACAGCAATGTCCAATCCCTTCTTAATTGCCACCGCAAAGCCTGGCCATGGAACAATACATCTAGCACTTCTACCGCCGGACACTCCTCGTCTCAGGACTGCGAGCTACCAGTATCCGCTGAAACTCGTCTCGCCAGCAGCGACACGTTCAGAGAATGAAGTCCCCAAGCTCGTTCATACGGTCTACCTCCTGACCTACGGCGGCGGCCTAGTCGCAGGAGACGGCATTGATCTCAGCGTCACACTGGAGTCTACGACTAGGCTAATACTTCTAACCCAAGGGAGTACCAAGCTGTTCAAAGCACCATGCCGTGACGTTCTCAGCAAGCAGTGCATGAATGTCCATCTGGCGCCTGGCTCCGCGCTCTGCTACCTTCCGGATCCGGTCCAGCCGTTCAAGTCCAGCTGCTTCGAGCAGTCGCAAATTTACAATATCTCAGTCCCGGAAGACGGTATGAAAGACACAGCGAATTTGTGCGTCCTGGATTGGGTCTGCAATGGCCGGCCAGCGAATGGCGAGAATTGGTCTTTCTTCCGTTACTGCAGCCGGAACGAAATCTATTTATGTCTGCCCGAAGGCAAGCGGAGACTGCTACTACGCGATAACATAGCACTGGACGACTATGAGCAACAGGACAGCATCGCCTGTCGCATGCATGGTCTAGCCGCCTTCGGCACACTCATAATACATGGTCCGTTGTTCAAACGGCTTGGGCAGTTCTTCATGGACGAATTCAAAGCTCTGCCGCGAATTGGCGGGCGAAAATGGGACAGCGGCAGCGAAAGTGGTGATGAGGACGTAGACACTACTACGGCGAGACGCATTGCAAGGCAGCGACAGGAGACTGCCGATGGCCTTTTATGGTCTGCTGCAGCCGTGCGAGGCTGCGCGGTAATCAAGTTTGGTGTGAAGAGCGTTGAAGGTGGCAAGAGGTGGCTGAAGAATATTCTAGCTGAGGATGGCAGCGTAGTACGAGAGTTTGGCGAAAGGGCATTGCTCTGCCTGAGGTGACCACCTCGTATTAGGAATGTCAGAATACAAGGGTGCAGTATGCTAGCATTGAGTCGATCGCTTTTCACGCGAACTCTGCAGCGCCGCCTCTATAATGCGAAGTACATCTCTCGCTTCCTCTGCTTTGACGGGTACTTCTCCCTCGCCACGCAGTGCCCTACCGAAGGTACGATAGAACTCCACGTACGTGGCTGGCTGCACTGTCGGGTAGACCGAGCGCTTTAGCTTGCCATCCTGACTCGTTGTAAGCGTGCCGTGGTGAGCCTCTGGTTCTCAGCAAAGTCCTTGGAGCCAGGCTTTTGACCTTCCTTGAGCTGATCTTCTTGGACGTCGAGGTGGAACTACAGAATAGTCAGCAGGTGAAAGCTGAAGATCTAAGCAGTGAAATGGCGTCGCCTTACCTTTTTGAAGCTCCCTTTGGTTCCCCTGACCCAGTATCTCAACTGTTCTTCTTCCGGACTCACCACCCCAGCCTTCACAGTCGCCAACATCTGCCCGTACTGCAACAGCACGGTGAAGCTATCCGCCGGCCCGCTCTTCACTCCGATTCTCTGATTGCCAACAAACGCTGTGACCTTCTCAGGCATCCCAAACGCAACGTACACTTGATCTATCAAATGTGATCCGAGATCATACAGACTCCCATGTGCCGGCCCTTCCTTTGCCTTCCAGCTCTCTGGCGGTGGATCAGGTCGATGCCTGTCAAAGTGCGTCTCAAACTCCGCGATATTGCCCAGAATCCCATCGTCCATAATCTTTTGCAAAGTGAGGAAATCAGAATCCCACCTCCGGTTCTGGTATACCGCCAACAGCTTGCCGCTTGTCTTCGCTATCTCCACCAGCTGGCTAGCCTCTTCAGCGCTAGGAACGAATGGCTTCTCGCATACTACATGCTTGCCAGCCTCCAAGGCCGCTTTGCACATCTCGAAGTGCGTCTCAGGTATACTTGTGACAACCACAACGTCGACTTCGGGGTCGGCGTAGACGTTGTCCACAGATCGCCAGCTCTTGATGCCCGGGTGGTCTTTCGCACAGTCATCGTCCAGCTTGGGTGAGCGTTGCACTATCCCGTAAAGCTTGAAGTCGGAGGGTAGAGCGAGGATGAGTGGGATATGAAAGACCTTTGCCGAGAGACCGTAGCCTATGATGGCGACGTTGGAGGGGTTCGAGGCCATCGCCGTGCTACTGAGGTGCTGCTGTTGACCCTGAGCTATTACCAGGTGATGGGTACCTAGATTGTTGATTGCGAAATCTGTGTTGACGTTGATGGCGGGGTTTGCTCGCGGGGCAGGAACGCGTCGGCCTTTGCTGCATGAGCGTGACGGGATCGCTCAATTTACCTCTAACGCGTTGATACTCCAGACGTTGATCAAGTTTTCGCAATGCAAGCCGCTGAAGAAATGTGTACTGACCGGAATAGCGACGAGGCATGGGCCAGGACTCCTGCAAGAGCTGGCGTCGTCTTCCTCCACGGCCAACACCGCCGTGCAGTCGATCAACAATCAGCCGACCAATGTATTCCGGCGCGTCTTGTCACTCCTTGGATCTTTCCTGCCAATGACAGCCTCCAATGCCTGGGTAAGCGCCTTCCCATCATACCGACTGCCCTTCCCACTCTCGTCTTTGCGTCCGTACAGCCTCATGGTCTCAATCCCAATCGCGTTGAACACATCCCGTTCCACCTTGGGGCTCGTGCCATTGTCGAGATAGATGACATGCGTGACAAAGTGCCAGTAATCATGTCGACTGGGTCTAGGTAGACCACGGGATTCGCAGCAAGCGTTGGCAATCGCTCCCACGAAGTCTATTGCGGTATAGGGATTGGTGGACGGCCCGGTCTCGCGGTCGATGGTGCCGTTCAGTATGAGTATCTTAGACTTGATGGCTAGCGAGGCTACAGCTTCGCCCACTCCACGTAGAATGAGGGAGGGGATTATAGAGGTAAAGAGCGAACCGATGCTGTATATGATACAGCTTGTTTTGCCGAGAGTCTCCAAAAGGCGTGGGTTCGCCGGGATACTGATTTGCTGACCGTAGGGATTGATATACCAAAGCTGCTCTATGCGGGCAGGCAGATCCTCCTCCTCGTCTTTGGAGAAAGTGATAGCTGGTTTGCGTAGAGACGCCAGGGTGCCGGGTCCGTTGGCATCTTCTCCCTTCTCCTGCTCCTCATCCTCCACCCTTCGTCGACCACCAGGAGAGAGCGGTTCCACTGGTACAGCAGCAGTCGGAACGCTTGGGTGGCTGATGTTATTCTGACCAGTGATGACCGTACCGTCTGCTAGTCCAGCAGCTATGTGATGAGCGAAATTGGTATTGAGTACAGGCAGAACAGACACCGCGGAAGGCACGGCGCAGATACCAGAAAGCAAGTAGATAGCCGCCTCAAAGCTTCCAGTGAATAGCCTTGCTCCAGTTAAGAACAGATTGCCGATGCTAGCTCCTGAGAAGTCGAACTTGCTCGTCGGCCTCAAGCGTTTGAGGATGTCTAGGTTCATTGAATTCATTATACTGCGGATGAGCTCCTTTTTGGGGGAAGAGATGCCGTCCCACAGCGGGTGGGTAGCCTCGATGATATCGAGCCATTCAGATCTCGCAGGGCCATAGAATTTGGGGAGACGGTAGTTGAAGAAGTGTTTGATCGCAACAGCCTCGGCGTCATTTTCGGGGATGAGACGGACGAGTCTTGATCGCACGTCTCCTATACCAGGGCCGCCAAAGACTCGGATGAGCTCGCTCGAACTCCCGCCATTGTCGCTCACGGGGATGATGTAGCTTAATGAGCAATGATTCGCTTCCCGCACCTCGTCAAAGACATCGACGAGATTGTTGGCTGCGCTACCGCCGGAGAAGACCACGATGCCCTCTTTGCCGTCACTCGTATTGGAAGGTACGCGAGATAGTGGTGCGCCGTGAGCGTGAAGTGTGCTTTGCCGGCCGTTTGGCTGTTCTGTCAGGGCCATGCCGAGGTGTGAAGATGAAGTGTGAGTTGAATGGCCTGAACGGCCGCGAATCGCGAGCTGATTCAAAATATGGTCGCAGAAATCAGATAGGAAGTTGTTGACTGAACAGAGAGGAGTCACATAGGTTGATTGCAAAGGAGCGCTTGGCTGATTCGGGTGATACCGCTATGTACAGTACACAGTTGCCAAGCCATATCTGCGCTCATACTACTACACGTAACACGACTGATGCCTCGTAAGAAGGCATTAAACCTGCCATATTCCCTCTGGATGCTGCTCATCGTCACCCATACGACTGCATCCTCTTCGGCGGCCCCGTTCCCTTCTCACACGACGTACCACCTTGACTGAAGTCTATCATCTTCTCGTCGCAGGCATCTATTGCGCAGCCTGCGTCCTCTCCACAGTCCCATTGGGGACATGCTCACCGCGCTCCACCAACACTTTTGGGCTAGCAAACAGCCCTTCCTGCTCCTTCTGGTACTCTGTCCCCACATTGCCAATGTTTCCCCCCTCCCTCTCTGCCCTTCTTCTGCGCTTCTCCACCAGTCTGTCGCGTGTCTCTCGTAGGTATCGCATCTGACTGCCCTCGACGCCCTGCATCCAGTAGCCGAAGGAGGCGCCGATGCAGCCGTAGATAGGGTAGGCCCAAGGCTGAGAGAAGAAGGGGCGCATTTCGATGCCGAGCTGCCAGAATCGGACGGTGAGGCCTAGCAAGCATTGAAGTGTTAGTGAGCCGTAGGTACTGTTTCCAGAAGGGATGTGGACGCACCAAAGCCTGACCAGAAGAGGATCTTGTTCACCATCTTGGCGGTTCTACCAAGTCCACTGACGGCGATAGGGTGGCTTCAAAGCGAATACTGGCGCTCACCGGCGTCTACTGTAGACTAATATGCGTGGTTGTGTATTGACTGCCAGCGTCACACGAGCTGCTGCAGCAGCCAACCGGTGCCTCTCGGTGCTGACCTCTAAGAGTGACCGGAATCGTCCCACGTCTTTTGGCAGCTAGTCACGAGTCGAGCTCGGAGCTTGCAATCGCGAGTCGACACGCTCGTGGCTCGTGACGCTTCCGTCCTATCACTCCACATCATCTTCGCCCTCAGCAACCCACACATTCTATCGTCGTGCCCGCTCGCAGTCGCAGCGATGACGACCGACATCGCGTCAAGCGACTACGAACTCCCACCGCGGAAAAAGCCCAAGATTTCGGAGCTGCCGTTATCGTCGGCCCAGCGAAACTCGATTGATGGCATGCTACACACTTTCAAGAAGAAAGGTGAGTTTGACGCGTTGCGCAAAAAGGCGTTCCAGCAGTACAACGAAAGCGCGCAGCGGGGCATGTTCGAGGCGTCGCTTAAGAGCTTTACTGCGAGCGAAATCGAGCGCGATCCGGTGAAGTACTTGAGACCGGACCGCAGGATGGGCGCTCCTTTACTTGAAGGTGCGGCAGCGAGAGGGGACGTGTACAGCCAGATGGAAAAGGACATCAACAAGTACATTGATCAATTTGTCACGAATGCGGAAAGCGGTCTCCGCGACATAAGGAGAAAGGAAGTAGGGGAGACGACGGCGGATGACGAGTACGACCGTGGCAGTAAAAGTGAAGAGGCCTACGCTGTTGAAGCCGAAGCACGTCGCAAGGACCGCGCCAAGAAGCACATCGAGGATGAAAAGCTCAAGAGAAAGAAGGAGGCCCAGGAAAAGAAGAAGAAGGAGTTTGAAGCGCTCAAGAAGAAGCAGGAAGAACTGATGAAGGAGACTGAGCGCCTTCAGCGCGAGCAGACGCGCCGGGCAGAGCGTGAAGCTTGGAAAGCTGCTGAGAAAGAGCGCGAGCGTGAGCGAATCAGGAAGTACAATGAAGACCGTGAAAAGGCCAAGAAAGAGGCAGAAGAGCGCGAGAGAGCAGCAGAGGAGGAGCGCAAACAGCGCCAGAAAGAGCGTGCGGAGCGCGAGCAGAAGCGGCTTGAAGAGGAGGCCTTGAAGTCTTTGCTGAGAGAGGGAAAGGAAATGGCAGAGAAGGCTAGGCGGCCTGAGTTGGAGAGAAGCGAAAGCATGGAGCCGCCTCCGAGACTCAACAAGCACCCTTCAGCGCCAAAGAACAGTATGTCGAGGGACGAAATGCGCGCGCAGGGCTTGATGCCGACAAGCATGACCTTTAGAAAGGGTGATTCTAAGTCGGGCGCGACTCCTGAGGTACGTGGGTCTGTTGCGGCGACACCCGCTGCTGAAGACGACAGACGCAGGGCATCGCCAGCACGCTCGAGCTTCAGTCGGAGGCGCTCGCGTTCACCAGCAAGGTCAAGCTACGGTCGGAGACGAGCAGACGACAGCGATAGGCACTCTCGTCTGGATGCGCCGCGCCGTGAATCTGTCTACCGAGACGTCAGCGTCGATCGCGACCCTTGGAAGTCGCGTAACACTCGGCGGCGAGACGATAGTCGCGGAGAGGAGGGCGAGGTTGTGGAACGGCCTTCTGCGCGGCTACGCAGCCCTTCGCGCGACTCCTACCGACGCAGGCGTGAATCACGTTCACCACCAAAGAGGAGACACCGTGATGACTCACGCTCACGGTCTCCGCTCAGGGTTCGCGATAGAGAGCGCGACAGAGACCGTGACCTCCGGATGCGGGAGAGGGACAGGCAGAGGAGCCGCAGTCCGCCAGGTATCGACCGATACGTACCTGGAGGTGCCGCTGTTCCTGCTGCTGCGCCGAGCAGACGGAGAGAGGAAGATAATCGCGATCGTGATCGGCGCAGGGATACTAGAGATGATGAGAGGCCGCGCAGACGTGACGATGACGATCGAGACCGGCGGAGAAGGGACGAGAACGAGCGGGACAGCGGTAGACGTAGGATGGACGACGACGAAAGGGATGCCAGGCGTAGGAGGGAGGACAATGACCGGGCGGATGACCGCCGTAAGAGAGATCGCGATGGTAGGGAGAGTAGGTATGACGACCGCTCGAGACTCAAGGACTCCGATCGGTACATACCTGGCAGCGGCGGCAGCGGCGGCAGAGCAGAGGGGGCCGAAGGAGCACGAAGACTTGAGAGGAGTAGGAGCAGGGACCGGGATCGGGCGAGAGACCGTGACAGGGAGCGGGAGCGGGAGAGATATCGAGAGCGGAGCCGTGATCGTGATCGTGATCGTGATCGTGATCGTGATCGCGACCGTGATAGAGAGCGGGAGAGGGAGGGACAGACGAGGGAAACGGGCAAGCTCAATGAGAAGGAAAAGGAGCCAAGCGGCAGTAAAGAGGCTTAGGATATGCATTCGGTGTTTTCTTCGTCATACCATCAAGAGTTCTCTCTCTACGAAACATTGATCGTCAGGGTACTGTATCCACGTTGCAAGTACCCAGATATTTCAGACAGTCTTGGCTTGACTGTTGCACGTGCCTTCGTGCCTTCCAACCTCGGGTTCCCAATCAACACAACCACTCGGCGCCTTCCGAAAGCGGAGGCGGAGCTGTTCGGCGAAGCTTCGCCGCTGCCACCTTCGCACCCACTGCACTTCTGATAAGATGTGAGAGACACAGATAATGTTCAGACAGTGCCCTCCGCCTGCCTGGTGCTTGGCTTCTCTGCCGCTGGACGGACGGCTGAGTGAGTAACAAGGGAGGAAGAAGAGTCCCAGGCGCGCCAAGAAGATTCGGGCTTTCGAGCAATCTTCCAACAATCAGACCGCCAATCTTGACGATCAATTCGGACGTCAACGCAAATTGTTAGCACTTTCCAGGCGAATGGTTGTGCGCTTCTCACTGAGCACCATGGCGACCGCCAATGCACTCAAGCCCTGGATGGACCGTCCCTCTCGACGCCTACGTCTGGTGGACTGCACGCTCATCGATCCGAAAGACGGCCAACTCTACCATCACGTCACGATCGACATCAAAGACAACCTAATCCACCGCATGACCAAACTCACGTCCCAGCCGTCACCCGCCGACGAGTCTTTAGCATGGACGCAGGGCGATAACCTCGCAGTTGTTAACCTGGAGGGCAAGTACGTCTGTCCGGGTTTGATCGACTGTCATGTTCATCTAGCTACGCCGCCCGGCGAAGAAGGGCTACGGGATACTATGTCTCAAGACCCCGATACGTCACTTCTCCGCCAACCTTTCCTCGCGCACGAGATGCTGAAGCGCGGGTTCACTTCCCTCAGAGACTGCGGTGGCGCGGGCCTAGCGCTGAAAGAGGCGCTGGCTGAAGGCCTTCACCCAGGTCCGCGGCTCTTCATCTCCGGCCATGGAATTTCGCAGACGGGCGGGCATGGCGATTTGCGTGCGTCCAAAGACGCGGAATATGCGTGCTGCGGAGGCAACACTCGCGGTCTCGGCCGTATCGCAGACGGCGTAGAGCAATGTCTGCACGCCGCCCGCGAGGAGATCCGGAGCGGCGCGGACTTCATCAAAATCATGGTCTCCGGCGGTGTGGTGTCGCCGACCGACCGCTTGACGAATCTGCAGTACACCGCCGAAGAGATCAGGGCTTTTGCAAAGGTCGCCGCGGATTCCGGGACGTATGTCACAGCCCACGCTTACACACCCGCGGCGATCCGCAATGCGGTTGAGAACGGCGTGAGCGGTATCGAGCACGGCAACTTGATTGATGAAGCGACCGCGCAGCTAATGGCTGAACGCGGTGCTTTCCTGACACCGACGCTCGTCACCTACCAAACGATGGCGTCGCGCGAATTCGGCTCCTTCCTCCCACCTTCCATCGCTGCGAAGAATCTGCAGGTCCTCGACGCCGGACTGAAAAGTATCCAGATCGCCGACCGAGCCGGAGTGACGATGTGTTATGGGACAGATCTACTTGGTCCGCTGCAAGTCAAGCAGACAGGCGAGTTTGCTCTCCGGAAGCAAGCGGGTCTGTCCGCGCTCAAGATTCTTCAATCCGCGACAATCAACGCGGCGAGGATGTTGAGACAGGATGACAAGCTTGGTCGTGTTAAGGAGGGCTACTTTGCAGACTTGCTGATCTTGAACGCGAATCCATTGGAGGATATCGAAGTACTTGATCGACCTGATCGTCATTTGCTGGGAGTCATTAAAGATGGGCGAGTTTTGGAGAGTATATGGTCGAAACTACAGGCTGAGCTTGGTGGGTCTCGGACCATCGAGTGAGGGTGTAGACTACGTGGGTTCAGCAGTGTGCAGTGAGCAAAGCGAGGTGCGCCCACCGTCATCTCGCTCCTACGCAACAGGCTTGATGGTGAACAGCCGCGTGCAGGCTGCAAGAGAACTCAGACACTGGGATCCTGCTACAAGGAGGCAGTTCCGTGATTCTCTGAACGGCAAAGCGCGAACATCGCCAAAACATACCCGCTGATATGATAGCGTGCCTTAGAGCCCGATGAAAGGTGTAGAAATCAGCACAGGATCTCCGCATCAAGATCCAGAAAACATCTTAACACTCCATGTCTTCATACCCCTCACCTCCTCCCTCCTCGCCATTGTCATAAGCATTACTGGATCCGGAGCCTGCGACATACGTATACTCTCAGATTCTTTGCTTTCAGGTGAGACCGACTTCGATCGCTACGACTCCATTCACATACGCCACGCTAGAAGCTGCTACCCTAGGTACTTCCGAGGACTGATTCCTCTACCTCCTCAGAACACCAATGCCAATCTCAAAAGAAAGCAAAAAGCAAAGCAAAAAGCAAAAGCAAAAGCCTGCTCAAACTCGCCCCCACCACCGCCCATAATGCTATGACTTTGCAAAGGGTATCATATTTAAAGAAAACGCAAGCCTCAGTCCACAAGGCCGTAAGAAATCTTAATATCAAATGCGCCCAAACTTCAGCCGTAAAGAAGCGCTCGCCGGGCATTCTTTCCCTTTTCGTCAGGGACTCAAGGTCAGGCCCTCAATGTCGTCATGCAGGTCGTCGCCTTGATACTCCATAACGCTCGTCCGATCGTTCTGGTACTGTGGCGGACTAGCAGGCACGTCCTCGTACATCGGCGGCATCTCATCATCCCAACTAATCCCCATACCCGCACGGGAAGTGACGTTGAGGTTAAATTGCGTTCGCAAAACCCTCGCGGCGCCCGTGGGAGTCGCCTGCGAAGGCTTCTTATTCGGCGCCCATTCCTCGGCGATGACGAGTTCCAGGACCAGGTTATGCGTGATTTTCATGCCATTGGGGGCTTCAACGTCGCATTGCGGGTTGCGCGACATGTCGATGGCGGCGGTCCATTCGCCTTCGACCTGGCCGTCGTCGAAGTCGGTTTTCCAGCCTTGTTTGAGCTCGTCCATGCCGATGTCGCGGTCGTGTTGGTGTTGGATACCTTTGCCTTCGCCGCCGACTTTGCTGGCGTGTTGGGGGCAGGCGGGGCTGATGACGGTCTCGTGCTCTTCGATGCGCCAGGTGAGCTTGCGGAGTTTCCAGCGGGTTTGCGTGTCGTCACGTTTGGTGGTTATGCCGGTCATGCGGCATTGGACGGGGAAGTCGCCGATGGTGTGGATGATGCTGGGGAGGGTGACGTTTAAGGTGAGGTTGGTGGGGGGAAAGATGCGCACGCTGTTTTTGTCGTTGGTGGGTCGTAATGCGCGGGAGATGATGAGATCGCGGCGGTATTCGATTTCCTTGCCGTCGTTGGTCTTCGCGCGGACGTGTAGCGAGTAGTCGATGCTGCCTATGTGTCCATGCGTGGTCGCGGGAATATGGCCTGGGATGAGGTGCGAAAAGGGCAGCTCCTGAAGGCCATCGATCGACCGGAAAGTCTTGGGCTTGCTGAGGAACTTCCACTCGTACAGATCGGTAATGTTGCTCATGCATTCTCGGCATCTGTCATGCACTGGTCGCTTGGTGGTTGTGGTGCATTCCAGATACATGACGATGCTGGTCAGGACGACCTCGCCCATGTTGACGACATTCGGAAGCACCTGCAGGCGTCCGGAGATCAATGCGCCTGAGCTCTGCTGCGGAGGGTCGATGAAGAGCGCCGGTGGGCTCTCCATGACCATGTTCAGCTTGACGGGCTTCGGTACGGCAGGCGATCGCTCCTTCGCATGCTTGTCTTTCGACACCGACCGATCCTTGTCCTTCTTCTTGTCGTGGGAGCTGTGCTTCTTGCCGCCCAGGCCAGGAAGGGTCGGGCGCTTGATGTGATCCATACTGGCCTGCCGCAAGTCCGGCACGGAGTCTCTGCTGGCGTTCTTGTCTGCGAGCGAAGAGTCAAACTGTGGCGACGGCCTGCGCAGATCGATGCCAAAGATCTTGTTCGGCATCGCGACAGCTGGCGACGCGCAAAGACCGGGGCGCCGGCAGTCGGTCGATTCGTGGCGGAGACCCAATCGGTGTCTGGCTTTCTGGGGTGCAGAGGTCGGGTCGATCCGCGATGGCGTCTTCTGGAAGGATTCCGACTGACGTTGCTGACGGGAGGTCCTCAAGAGTGCAGCTGGTGTCGATGAAAGCCGCTTGGTCGTCGCGGTAAGGTATATGAATTGGGCGGACCAGCATACAGTAACTAAGGTATTTCGGTGAGCAGCTGATGAGGGGAGGTGGTCGAAGTCACTTTTGAGCACGTTTGCACGTTTCCTGCACCCAGAGCACCAACAGGCCACCTAAGTGGGTAGAGATGGGGTAATGGAAACTCTTCTTTGACGCGTCCGAGCCAAACACTATGCACCATGCCGCAGGCCCCATGCCGCTTTGGTGACTTTCTCGTTGCGGCGTCGAGCGTGGTCAAACGAGTCCGGCTGCTTGCAAAAAATTCTCCTGCTACACTAGATCGCTAAGGGAAGGCTTTGCCATGGAATGACTCTTGTTTTACTACGTAGTACAGAGGGCTTCACCGTCTTTACATGGAAACCTTTGACGATTGTCGGTTTGCGTCGGCTTCGTGCGCAGAACAGTATTAACAACGTGGTGGACACGCGAGTCTGGCCCAAAGACAAAAGCCCACAGCTCGCCTCAAACCACGTCTCACCCACAGCACCCCAGTGGAGTTCCATTGGTCACGACCGCTTCGTTTGGCGCAACCAGGCAGGGCTCAATAATATTGTACACGAGGTCAGCCGCTCGACGTCGGAACTCTGGCTGCTACGGCATAGGAAAGGATTGGCATGTCTTCTAGACTGCAGGAGACTTTCTTCCCCTCCACGTTTCGTCGGCATGGTGATTGCATCAGATTCATTATTGCTCTGCCGTCCCCCGCACTTCAACGACGTGTGCCAGCAGTAGGTCTGGTCTTGTCGCATCGCATCCAGCGTCATCTTCGAGCAACTCCGTTTCCTGCTGAGGCAGCTCCGCGGTTCGGCAAGCTGAAAATCACTTCGTACAGCGACATCTATCCACCCTTAGTCATTGATCCTGCAAGTCGCAACGAGATGATTCAAGCGGATGACTTGAATAAATTGTCCCATGCGCGCAACGACGGCGCCGTACAAAAAAGCCCGGTGTCCGCTGAGGACCGCAGCTGTCTAGACCCGCTTCCTCGGCCTATTTCATGCCGTAAGATTGATTCAGTCTATCTTGCGAGTGGGGACTATTGTATCCTGGGAAAGCTGAGCGAGGAGTTTGTGCGAGACTTGACTTCCGATGATATGATTGAGGAGGATTTGATCGCTAAATACGCCTTGATGAGACGTGAGGAATGAAGGCAAGTCCTATGGTCCTAGAACTTCACCGGTTTATTCCTGCGATGCAAAGACTGGCGCTTGCTCTAGACGCACAATTGAAATAATGCGTCCAGGGTGCGGCAACGAGGTATACAGCATTTTGACGTTGCCGAAGACTGGGGGGAGGGGGAAGTCAGAGGTCGAAGTGGATGACTAGACTAATGACGCTACTGCATTTATTTCGTGTCGCCCGTCTCGTCGAAACTACAGAATGCTCGCAGTAGCTTCATTGCATTCGCGTGTATAGCAGTAGTAGGGAGGTAGCTCCATACTTCAAGTCAGGATAGCTCAGCGCCCAAGACCGGCGAGAACTGGCCGGCGGCGAAGACGCCGACGCCCATCGGCTGTTGTTCCTGCGAAGTCGCGAGGTTGCTAGTGGGTGCAGCGGGCGGCATAGAACAGCGGTCAGCGAAGATGACTTTTGACGAAAATACACAAGACCGAACTCTGTACCGGTAGGCCACAGAATTGGGTTTCCTTCCATGTTGGAGCCCCCGATCGCCGATCTTTGAGGTGGTGGTATTCTTGGCATGTCGGCCATCTCCGATGAGGTCTAATTCACCACCACGGCGACGACCACGTAAACCAGCAGGGCTTGCAGGACTGAGTAAAAGATCTACATGACACGGCAACACAGCTAGGAGGTAGCCATCCTCACCGGCTCGAGGCTGTACCTATATTAGGAGGTAGTAGAAGCTACTAGCCTTACCACCACCAGCAAAAGGGGCGATGGGGACGTCCTTGCCTACGGAGTGGAGTCTTTTTCCAAGTGTCGTACTACTGTAGCCTCTGGTGCAAGTAGCGTCCCTTTCGCGGCCGAGCCGACATGCGACGACCTAGTTGGGACTATACCGACTGGTCTCGCTCTCCTCACGAATGCACTAGAGGGAACGCCGTCCTTGGATCATCGTTGGACTAAAGAGTTCTCCGCACGACGTGTGTGTTCGTGACTTCCTCTTCGGGACACTCGCGAAAATACCGTGTGAGAACTGGAATACGAGAGATATCCCAATGACGGCTCTGAATACGTCGTTAAGACAACACTTCCGGGAGGGGTGCTGGGCTCGCTTTCAGAAACAAAGTGGCTCTCGCCTAGCGAGACCCGGCTTCCTTACCATGTACAAGAGGCGTCCATGCTCGCAACCGAGGCGACAAAGCAATGAGCAGTCTCGAGATACGCTTGTAAGTGCAAGGCCTTTCTCAAGATCTATTGGGGGCCGGCAAGTCGTCTCTGGCTTGCGATCTAGTAAGTCGCCGCGAGCCGCTGAGCTAAATACTCTCCACTGCAACAACAATCAAATCAGCGTTGCTCCAGCATCACAAACAGGGGTCAGCGAGTGGATTTTACCTATTGATACCCTCATAATTCTTCTCCCTGGTCTCGCTATACGTACCGGGTATAGCATCGATGAAACGATCAAAGTCAGGATTACAGAAGTACGCGATTGAATACCTCGCAGGGTGGACGTCAGCCTTGGTCTTCGGCTCCACCACACGGTGTTTCGTCGATTTGATCGTGTCGTTCGACCAACTGTTCACATCAGCATCATTCGCCCGTCCAATACCCATGTTTGCAGCACGCAGACTAGACATACCGAGCAAGCAAATCAGCAGCATTGACAACAATCGTATCCTCCACCGGCGTCGCATCAATAAAATTCCCATTCGGACTCAACACCTGCAAACCCCCCGCCATCCCCTGGAACAAAAGCGTAATACTTCCATAATCAGTATGCGCCCCCGCACGCACCGTATTCTTATTCTCCTTGAACACCTCCGACCTCACTTCAGGGTAATACAGCAAGCGCAGTGTGTTGTCGCCCCGGCTGCAGTAAGAGTCGAACCAGGTCTCCTCGATCCCAAGGCCGACGGCGATGGCTCGCATGACTTGGATGTGGAGCTGTTTACACTGGGCGTGAAAGGCCAGCATGCGGGTCCTGAAGACTTGGCCGTCTGCGTCGAACTGGTCTGGCCAGTGGTTTGGGTGCTCCGGCTCGCCTTCGCGGCCGATTTCGAAACTTTCTTTCAGGTCCGCGCCTTCCTCCGCTCTCTTCGCTTCGATCTCAGCAGCGTTCTTCAGGTCCGTAGTCTTTTCCCGACCGGGCTGACTGTATCCTCTGTTGGCTTCGGGCGTCGTCCAGCCCATCGCCATTTTCTGGTCGAGTGGCCGCTGGAAGAACTTCGCTGACTCGGCAAAGGTTGTGGCGACGTCTGGCTTTGCAATGCCATGGTTCTTCAGATAGATGAAGCCTGCCTTTTGAAAGCCGGACACCACAGCTTGCGCGGTAGAGCGTTTTGTTGGGTCGTCTGCGGAAGTGAAGGCTGAGAAGTCGATCAGAGGGATTTCCAGGCCGTCTTCAGCGACGGCGTTGCTTACGGCGTCTGGTGTCATGTCGCCAACAGTGTTTGCCGTTCTTCTTGTCGGTGCAAGAAGTGAAGTCAAATAGCTTCTGCGTGGACAGTGAAATGCTCTGCGACTTACATTGATGTCGGCGTCCACCGCGAAGCTCACTGATAAGCCCCTCTTTGGGCTCCTGCCTATCATCGCTAGTGGGGTCAGGGCAGGCGCCTCAGAGCCATGCACCTGCAGTTTGGCCGGCGATCACAATGAGATCTTCCAAAGAGACGACTTTGAGGTAGCTGTGTTACTCTCCAGTCACTGGAACACTCTGTCGCTTCTGTCTCTTCGAATTAGGTGCTCTCTCACAACAACCCGCTACCATGCCGGTCGTCGATGTTCACACGCACATGTATCCGCCGGCCTACATGAAGCTGGTACGAGATCTGTACAGCAAAACGGTACAAGCAATCGTCAGCTCACGCTTCTCACTTGCGCTTTGCAGATGCGGTCAAGAGACAAGATCCCCTACGTTCGCTCGTTCCCCGACGACCCAGCAGCTGGCGATCGACTCGTGATTCTGCCTGCCGAGGACACCGCATCCACTACTCGCGGCCGACCGATTGGACGAGAGTACTTCGATGTCAACGAGAAGATTGCTTTTATGAGCAAGCATGGCATCGACGTGTCTGTCATCAGCTTGGCGAACCCGTGTAAGGAACTCTTCACTTTGCCTACTGCCATCAAGAACATATGTTAACGACGGTACCTCTGCCCGCCCCCAGGGCTCGACTGGCTTCCCTCAGACACAGCAGCCGAAACGGCGCGCCTCGTGAATGATGATGTCGAAAGCATGTGCGCCCAGCACGAAGGCCGACTCTACGCCTTCGGCACCCTCCCTCTCTCCGCGCCAGCCGAGCAAATCGTTCAGGAAGTTTCCAGACTGGCGACCTTAGACCACCACCGCGGAGTCGTAATGGGCACCTCGGGGCTCGGATCCGGCCTCGATGACCCAGCGCTAGATCCCATGTACGCCGCGATCGACAGGACTGGCCAACTTATCTTCTTGCACCCGCATTACGGTCTGCCGACGTCAGTGTACGGCGAGCGAGCGAGCGACTATGGGCATGTTCTGCCTCTCGCGCTCGGGTTCCCACTCGAGACGACGATTGCGGTTACGCGAATGCTTTTGAGTGGGGTTTGGGATCGGTTCCCAAGGCTTCAGGTTCTTCTCGCGCATAGTGGAGGTACACTTCCGTTTCTGGCTGGTAGGATAGAAAGCTGCATAGCGCACGATGCGCATCTGAAGAAGGAGGGTAAGCTGGGAAATCGGCGGGATGTCTGGGACGTGCTCAAGAACAACATCTACCTTGACGCGGTCATCTACGGCGAAGCTGGTTTGAAAGCGGCCGTCGATACTTCTGGCGCAGAGAGACTGATGTTTGGTGAGACTGCAAGCACCGCGTTCCCCCCTACGTCGATGGTCGCTGACGAGAGCGACAGGCACGGATCATCCTTTCTTCCCTCCTCTCGATGAAGGCGAAGACGAGTGGCTCAGTGTGAAGCTCAACTCGCAAGCAGTCAGGTCGACTTTTGGCAACAACACGAAGATCGCTGAGGCGATCATGGGAGGTAACGCGAAGCAAATCTTGCGCCTGTAGAATTTGGGCAGCCCTGTAGGTTAGCACCAATGATTTTGTGCGAATATGTCTCATATAGAGGTGTAGCCTGCGCGCACAGTGGTCAGTAAGATCCCAACGACAGTGTGGTCATCAGTGATGAGACCTACGTTCCTCATCCATCAATGTCTTTTCATCCCAGCTTCTCTGGACCCAAGCCTCTGTCACTATCCTGGGCTGCTTTCCTGTTGCCTTTTCCGCCACCATCCTACGAATCTCCTTGAGCTTGTTACTTCCCTTCGGAACGAGCACATGCGTAACCTCCGTCCCTCGAAACACCTCCACTACTCGACCATGAGCAAACTCTAAAAGCCTCCTGACGTCGGCGCTCACGTCCTCGGAACAGTAGATGACCAGGCCATGGAACATGCAGCCAGGCAACGCGTTGAACTCATGCCCGTGCTCTTCCATCTGCTCCAGTACTTCATCACCATCATACTCGCGCTTCACCCTGACCGGCATCTTGTTGAACATCTCAAGCAGCTCTTCAGGCACCACGTCCCTTGCATAGCTATCCCCAAACTCGTCCACATTGTCATCGAACTTGCTGCCATTAGAAGTGACTGTAGAGAATAAATGCCGCACTGGCTCGAACGGCAGTAGCAGGCCCGGCCTTCCTAGGTCCAATTCCCCTTGCCTCACACAATCGTAAAGCCAGGACGGCCGAACTATGTTCCGTTCGTCCCGCTTGATCAGCGAGGCAACTTTCACCAGCTTCCGATCAGCAACCAATACCGTGCTAGGATCCTTCTCCGATGCCACAACATTGCCGCCATTAGCCTTGACGAGCTGCTCGATTTCCGCCTTTGTCTTCTTCAACGGCTTCGTCGCTTCAGTCATGACGAAGAAGTTCATTCCCTCGAATACCTTGGTCGTTGGGCCGGCATAAGCCACCGCGTCTCCACTCTTCTCCTTTTCCTGTCCCTGAATAACAACTTCTCTCTTTCGCTTCTTGCCTGACCGCTTCTTCCTCGCGTCATCCATCTTGAACTTCTTCTCCTCCCTCTCACCCTCGGCCCGCCTTTTCAGATCGAAGAATTCGTGCACAGAGAGCGCGGACTGCCAATCTTTATCGCCTCTCAACTTTTTGAAGCGCGGAAAGCGGAGTGTGAGTCCAATGCGGAATTGGTCGGTCGTACTTACACTGGCCGCTTTCACGGACAGTACCACGCTGTCCTTCGGTTTGATCCAGACGTCCGGACGCTCGTACTGACGGTCTCCGCCGCCGAGCTCAATGAAGTCTTTGGGAGGCTTGCTAGCGTCGTAATCGATCCACTTACCTTCCGTCCGGTGACGAAGCTCGGCATAGTCCTGCGCGGCGAAACCGCCTCCTACTTTGAAGAACGAGAAGCACTTCTGCGGATTCGCTCCTTGGGACACAGCAGTCTCATCAACTCTCAGCCCGCAAAGGAATGAGCTCAATCTCCCTCCCCGGTGTCCGGAGCCGTAATAACCACCAATGACGATGCAGTCGAGCGCTTCACCAAACTCAGTCATGTATTCTGGTTTGACCTTGATCCAGTCATCGTTGCGCTCATTGAGTCGATACTCTGATCGCGGGTTCTTCAAGACCAGTCCTTCGGTTGATTCTGCAATGACGTTGCGGAGTTTAGGCTCAATCTCCGAGGCTTGCGTCGCTTCATCGAACTTGTGCACTTCGAAGCGGCGGTGGACATCTCTCACGCTTTTCTCGAGCGCTTCGCGGCGCTTGCGGAGCGTGTATCGGGTGAGGTCAACGTCGTTGAGATACATGCAATCAAAAATACGATACAACGGCCTGTTCCCTCCTTGAAACGGATTACTCTGCTCAGCCAGTGCTGCAGTCTTGAGTGTCCCAAATGGCACAATACTGTCTTCCTTCGGGTCCCAAGTAATCATCTCGCCGTCCAAGATGATATTGCGCACGCCGTCGTGGAAAGCGTCCTTGATGTGCCGTGTCAGTGCAGCATTCTCATCGAAGAAGCTGTTGCCGTACAGGTACGTATAATCCTTCGCTTTTCGAGACCAGAAGCCGAAGCGCTTGCCTCCCGAAATGGAGTCGTCTTCCATCATGTGAAGCTGCATACGCTCGCCATCCAGCTTCTCCTCGATCCAAAAGTAAGGATCCGCCTCCGTCTGGTTCATCTTGGACACCATCTGTTCCATGGACTTCATCTGAAACGCCGCGAGCTGGGGCTGGAAACATTGCATCAGCTTCACGCCGCGCTCATCTCCTTCCAGCCTCAGCTCAGGATCGTATAGCTCCCAGCAGACTCTGCGCAAAGAAGAGGAGATGTTGAAAAGGTTCTCAGCGTCTGGATGCCAGATGTCGAAGAATGTCTTCTCGGAAGCGCCGACCTTCATCTGGCGGAGAATCATACGAATGAGCCACATCAACTCCTCCGCATTCATCCGTTTGTAGAACTCCTCTACGATTGGCCTCTGGTTTTCCTCCTTTTGCGCCACGCTCAAACGATCCAGCAGTTCGTTCACTTCCGCAATCGTCATGTCTCCTGGATTCGTCCGCATAGGTCTTTTGCTTATGACTTCGAAACAGCGCCCCGCGAAGTCGCCAGCCATGGCCGAGCTGGACTTCACGCCCGGCAATTTCCAATGCAGTAGATTGTAGCCGTCTTCGCTGTTCTTGTCGATCTTCATCACGCGAACCAGAATCTTTCCGAGCGTAGTCTCCTTGAGGCCGTACATTCCACGGTCTCGGTCTTTCTCGGGAACTATAAGGCGGAGTGCTGGGTAAATGTCATGACCTACTTCCTTTCGCCAGCGGCTGATGAAGCGCTCAATGATAGAGCGTCGGATTTCATTGGGGGATGACTTGGGGCCATGAGGACCTTGTTTCCTGCGCGCAAGAAATGGGCCGGAAGGTTTCTTCTTGTTGTCGTTCAGAGGGTTAAAGAGGCTTAGATATAATTCGTGGAAGGGTGAGGTCTTCGAATGATTATGTGGCCGATTTGGGTACTTCTCATTGAGTTCATCTTCAGTCATGGCGCCGTGTCCATACATCATGTGTTCTTCCTCGGCGGCTTCATGGTCCCTCACTTCAGTGTCATTCTGCATCTCCACGTCATCTTCGGCCATGTTGAATGTAGTACCGGACGGAGCGGTGGCGTCAGGTCGAGTAATCTGCCTGTCTTGAACAGGCGTTAAGAACGGAGATGGTAACGCTGGTCACCTACCTGTCTGGTGAACTACAGAGTGGCGAGTCTGGCCTAAGATGATGTTGGGGTGTTGGAAGCCAAAAGGGACGGGAGTCGTGCCTTCCACAAGGCAGCAATCACTAGCGCTAGGGTTATGACCCTAGGAACGCGGGACGCGTCCCGCGGGTTGCTTCGTTTACTTCCGACACAGCACAGGGCACCTTAGAACAGCACAGCCATTGCTTACGTTGCAACCCTCCACCTCACCGCACCTCACGCGTCGGAGCTCCTATCTCGGACCTCAAGTTCCTCGATGAGTGCATACAATGCTCTCGCGGCTCTCTCGTCGCGACATCATCTGCGCCCATGTCCGGGCAGCGAGGCACCCCCAGCCGAGCGTCGAGCTTCAGCTCCGTAGCGACAAATGAGAGTCAGAACAATGCCGCCCTCTTAGGTGCAGCGCTGGCGTATGGGAGACCGAGGCCGAAGTCGAAGGGGAGTGGAGGGTTGGATGCAGGTGCTGGGGGTCGTAGTGCCTTGGCCGCGGCGAGCAGGAGTGGTGCGAGGAGCAGGACGCCCAGCCCTGAACATGACTTGCGGAAAGACAAGCGGCCTGGCCCACCTGGAGGCAGAGGCAGCACGGAGTACAGTGTCAGGGCCGCTGCAGAAAAGGCGCGAGGCGGCCTTGGAAGACAGCATTTGGTCGTACCAGGACAGCTCCAGAAAGAGCGGTCCAAGGCGCCTTCCCAGTACGCAGCTCAGCTCGCAGCCGCGCGCTCATCGGAGCCCGTCGGGTTCAATCCGCCTCCTGTGGCGGTTGCAAGAAAGCCGCCAATTGCGCCCAAGTCAAGGACATTGTTGCGGGACCAGCCAACGGATGTCTCGCATATTCCATCCACGACATCACTGGTGGAGCTGTTTGAGAGGGAGGCGAACGGTCCACGGAAGGAAAAGAGGCCTGCTCCGATTACAATTCGGCCTACTAGTGACTTGGCAATCCGCTCGCCAAAGCCCATTCGGACTTCTGAAGGTGGCATTTCGTCAGTTTTCCAGATGGAGCTTGACACGCCTAAAGCTACGCCACCCCCTTCCGCCAAAGTATTAGAGCCGTTAGCGCAGTACGATGGTCAGTCATCCGACGATGACTATGTCTCCGCATCGGAAGATACTGCCGACGCCTCGCCACTCGCAGTGCGGAAAACGAGATCATTCTCTGAAAGTGGTCCTCGCCTGGATTCGCAAAGTCACCATCAACACGAAGAGACAGCAGACAGGCCTTCAACATCTCGGGATCCCACGTTCAGGCGATCCATCAGACCGACAGCGTCGCCTCACGTCCCGATCAAGCCGATGAACACCTACCATGCCGCCCCACGCGCCGTCACCTCTCCACCCGTCTCTTTCGCCCCCTCCGCTTACTCCACACAGTCCATAGCGGCACAATGGCACCAGCTCCATCCACGACGCGCAACGCCGCTCCAAAGCGGAGACGATCTAGCCAACGCCATCGTAGCATCCAGCCTAGCCTCCTCCCGTGCTCGCTCGCCGCAAAAGGTCGGCAGGGTGGAGCCTCCGGCGGTACCTACACGACGCCGCCACCACACTCTCGGCTTCTCCCGTACACCTAGCCCGGCTAAGCACGGAATGAAGCACACTTTGCGCAAAGCGGAGCCGTCGGACTCGGAAGCCGAAGATGAACTCCATCCTTATGGCAAACACAAAAAGAAACGTCTCGTCCGGAAGCACCCTAACAAACACCACGAAGGCGATCGCAAGCGATGGCGGGATGCAGTGACGGAGCGAGAGCGAAAGCGTTATGAAGGGGTCTGGGCTGCAAATAAAGGCCTGCACTGCTCGCTCACTCCCTCCGAACTTGCTGACGCTGGCGATGAGGGAGCTGTCGAAACCTCGGCTAAGCCTCCTACAGCGGACCAAGTCTCCAACATTGTCGCCCGCGATATTTGGTCTCGGTCCCGACTGCCAGTGCAGGCACTGGAGATCGTCTGGGACCTTGTGGACAATGCGCAGGTGGGGAGGCTGGAGAAGGAGGAGTTCGTGGTCGGCATGTGGCTGATTGATCAACGGCTCAAGGGTCGGAAACTACCCATGAGGGTTAGCGAAAGCGTGTGGGCGAGCGTGAGAAGTTTACAGGGGATTAAGATACGGAAGTGACCTCCCGGCGTCGAAGATTGAGGTGGGACGGTCTGACGGGAAGAGAGAAGCAGCAGATGCACTTTCCTTGTTCTTGAAGCGTTATGTTGCATAGTCAGGGCGTTATCAGGTCGGGCTGAGGATTCAACGAAACGCGGAATCACGCGAGGCTCGCCCGTGTTCATTCTGACTCATGAGATTTTAATGCCACACCATCTACCTATTTCTCTTCCCTCGCCTCTCCCGCCCCCTTCCCACTCATCCCAACGCTCGAACCCATAGACCCCTGTCCCCCTTCTTCGCCAACAACGTCCCGCACAAAATTGTTCCCACTCCAAAAGTGCCCACTAAAATCCATATCATACCAATAGTTCAGCGCACACACGAAACCCTCCTCTCCAGCCGTCTGCGAAACTTTGTGATACCACATAGCAGGCAAATAAAGCATATCGCCCTCCTCCAGCGTCACACGCAGAGGGTTCGCGAGGTAAGAATACCGCGTTGTATTTTGGTCCGCGACATCCGGATCCCAGATTGCCACCGGCACCTTTTCGCTTGCTTCATTTTCAAGCGCTACTTGCAACCGCCCCTCTTCCTCCTCGTTCCGTCCTGGATGAGCGGTCGGTGCGTACCGACCTCGAGGTAAGAAAGTCTCGTTTACACAAGGCATCTCGCATGGAGGGAGGAGAGTGAAATGTTTTTGCCCGCGGATTTGGACGTAAATGTTTTCGTAATTGTCCTTGTGCAGGCTTGTGATGCTGCGGTCGTTGCCGAGCCAGAGGTTGACGGCATCAGCGTGGGATTCAAGGGCGATGCGGGCCCACGGGATGTCTTTGGGGATGTCCGGGAGGAAATTGGCGTATTCGTCGTGGAGGTTGTCGTTTTCTGGGACTCATTGTTAGTCGAGGCGTAGGATGTTGGGGTACAAGAGGGGTGATGTACGGGTTTGGGCGTATTTGACGTTCTTCGTGTCTCCTGCGCCTTTGGTCGAGCTGCTCTGGACGTAGTCCAAAAAGGAGGAAAAGTCCTCTGTAGTCTCGTAGGGCTCAACAAAGACAAGGCTACCATCCTGTTGCTTGACTACTGCATCTGCATTCCTACACAGCGCTCCGAAGTCAGCAGTGTTCTATAGACTCATGATAGTTGGCTGGGACCTACCTACCCTAATGGCGTTACAGCGACCTTCACACTTTCACCTTCCATTTTCTTGCGTAGGTACCCGGCGTTCCATTCGTTGTACGCCTTCCATTCTGTAGCTGCCTGACGAACGACAAAAGGTCTGTTCTTAGCGACGTATCTGAAGAAAGTCAAGGGAGAAGGTTCTTCGTCCAGTTGGTCGATGACGGAGGCGTTGAGTTCGTGGTAGGTTGTAATGAGATTTGATATCGCGTTTTCCATTCTGCCGGAGTCCTGGCTTCTTCTCATTCAGCATCAGCGTGACTCTATTAACGTGTGCAAGATTCGTGTGTAGCCGTCGAAGCCAGCCGGCAAACGAATGTGCCCTGGTGCGTGTTAAGTGGCCAGGAGGTGAGGTCGAAGTTTCGATTTCGAAGCGCTCCACCTGAAAGCGCAGCCTCTCCTACTAGTATAGAACCGAACGACGATCATAACGGGAATGCATACCACATCCCCAGAGTTAGGGCAGGATCACACGGTTCTATATTCTGAAAGTTGACCGAGACGGCAAATATCCTGAGAGCGGCATCCCGTTTCCTGCACCCAATTCGGGCGTTCAGCTCAGCCTTCCAAAAGCAGTTTTAAATGTAGTACTTAGTCCAGAAGCATGTCTACTCTACTTCCAGATGAAATGACAGAGCGAGAAGACGGCAAAGAGGACATGCACCCGCAGGCCCTTCGGTCCAAGACCTCCACAGTCAAGCCAGACTCGATACCCTCATGGAAACTCATCGGCAAACAAATACTGAGGAGGCATGGTTCCCCCTCGGCCTAGCAATGCTCATAGCCATCGCCTCCCAGGTCCAGGTCCCGCAACAGCAGCAGAAAATTCAAAAACAACAACCATCAACTACCTCTGCGTCACCATCGTCTTCCTCCTCACAGGCTGAACGCTCGACACTCAAACCCTCCTGCACGTCTACTCGCGATGGAAAGCGCATATCTTCGTCCAAACATCCTGCTTCCTCCCCGCCTCCGCCATCGTCTTCCACCCTTTCACAGTTGTGGCGACGGACAAGATCTTTGTGGACCCAAGGCTCTTACTTGGACTAATCTTCTTTAGCTGCGCGCCGACGACGATTAGAAGTAACGTCGTTATGATACGCCAGGCTCACGTGAACGCCGCTTTGACCGACGTTTAGACGTGCCTCTTGCGACTACCACATTTGCTGGTATCCATACGGTGTTGGAGGGCAAGACTCTGATCCCCATAGTGATACATCAGGGATTACAAGTAGCGTTTGGAAGCATCTGGTTGATGTGTAAGAGATAGATTGATCGACAGCTAGTCAGAAGGCAACACAAGAAGAGGTAATAGATATCAAAAGAGACAGGACGGCTTTTATCATTTCGTTCAACGATTGTCTTCATGCCTTTTCGTCCGTTCTCCTCGGTATGCTACAATACCGAAAGCTCCTGCGGCGTGACTATGTGAAGACCCTCCCTTCGCTATGCTAACAGCGACATTTCGCCATGTCATTCCGCATCGCCTTATGATACTTATGTCTCGTTGAGAAACCGTACAGCATTCGTAACTCGTTCGATCGTCTCATCCAACAGCCCCAACTCCGCCAACAACTCATCCGTTCTCTCCTCCTCCAACTTCCCTCCATCTTCCATCGCCTCCTTGAACCGCTTACCAGCATCACGTAGCGGTTGCAAGAAGCTGCCAGCCACGTCTGAATTCGTCCACAGATCCTTGATGCCAAGGCTCTGGTGCAGGTGTCTAGCGGAGAGGAGGAGGTAGAGGAAGTTCAGGCTGGTCAAGTAGAAAGAAATGTTTGTCTGGAAGTTCATCCAGGCATCATGCAGCGGCGCAGTGACCAGTTCCGCTTGCAGTGATGGGAATAGGTAGGGCGCGAGACTATCAAGAGCTAGAGGCGTGGCGAAGACCGACTTGGGAGTTTCTTCAACGTCCGCCCCGTGCTGATGGCCTTGACCTCCAGTGCCGGGCGATGTCGGCGGGTTGGCTTCAACGGTCTCCCCTTTGACCCAGCCCACAGCGCTGACCTTTAGGTTCTCGAAAGGGCAATGCTCGAGAGTATCGCGTATGAATGCTAGCTTAACGTTGTCGTCAGGATGGGAGCGCAAGATTGTGCTGGTGAGGTAATGCGCGTGTCCTCTTAAGTTTGGGCTGGGGCAGTTCGAAGAAAGCAGGGCTGTGACTTGAAGGTATTCGTTGAATTGCTCGTCCGTTGCTGGCTCGCCCATGGCATTGCGCTCCAACAGAATGTGACCGAGCGCCAAGACAGCGTCGATGAGTGGCTCTGGCTCGGTACCAAGGGCGCCGCTGCCCTGGTCCACGGATGCGAGGCAGTGTTTGAGAAGTTCTTGGTGATCGGGAAAGATGGCGAAGGGCTGGCTTTCGCTGAGCTTTCCAGAATCATAGAGAATGCCTGCAACCTGCTTAGCGGTGTAGATTAGAATTGAGCCGATGCGAGAAAGTGGTATGTCGCCGGCCGAGTCCGGCGGGTCGTCCTCATCCTGCGTGGCCGATCCCGCGGCAGCGACTTTCTCCACGGTGGTAGCTGCCGCGAGAAGCGTGTCATCACTGAGCTTCAAGTCCTGCGCCAGCGTAACAAGCTGACCGACAGCATCTATCCGGCGCTGCAGCCTGCCTTCCGCCTGAAAGCGACCGGCGAGCGTCTGCTTGTCAGGGATGGTCCGCTCAGAGTGCAACTTCTCCATGATTCGTGAGCACCACGCCATGCCCGGCACATCATCGTCGCTCGGTAAGCCAAGAAGATACTCCTCAACGACATGAGTTACGAAGCTCTGCAGCAATCTGTCCTGCATCTCGCGTTCTCCGTCATCGACGTCAGCGCTACTTTCGATTGTGCCTTCCGGGTCCGCAGCTGGGGCCCTAGTAGCAGAGGCTGTAGACCTAGACGTGAGCATACCACTGCTCTTCCTACTAGGTAGAGCAGGTCGCTTCACGCCCACCATCTCTTTAACGCACTTCACGATCGCTAGTACCATCTCCTCCCTGTGGCTTTGAGCACCGGAGAAACTAGCTAGGATAGCTTGCAGCGTGACACTCAGAAATTTGCTTGGCGCCTTGGTTCTGATCCTGGGATGCAATATAGCAAGCATGGAGAGCAAAGCATTGAAGTGGCTCACACCCAACGGTAAAGGCGGAGGCAGTTCGACCATTTGTGCGCTGCCAGAGCTTGAGGCGCCTGATGCGGTCGGCGCAGATTTGAGTGGGTAGGTCGACGATTCTGCCTTCTCCTTGGAATCTGTCGTCGCACCCGCCAAAGCGTCCATGGAGTCCGTCAGGCCAACGGCGTCTTCTTCGTGCTCGATCAGGCGTAGGCTCTCTGTGACTTTCAGGATGACCTCTCGTGGGTTGCCCAGTCGTGCGATGTCTAGGAGGCACGCTTCGCTCTCCGGTAAGAAGGGTACAAGGAGGTGGACCAGGTCCCATCCGATATTGGTCGTGAGCTTCTCATCCTGAAGGACCTTGTGCAGGATCGGGATGTTCTCAGGCGAGAGGTTGTATTCGATGAGGGTGAGGTAGGTGTAGTAGTCAGAGTTGGGTGGTAGAGCTGCTATAAGGAGGTGTTCTTGTTCTGCCATTTTGGCCGTGAAGAGGAGCCGTTAAAAGCGGATGTCTCGTGTGATTTAGTCACTCTACTCCGGCCGATAAGCTTCGCTGGCTCCTCGATGGCGTGCCGTAACTTCCTTTTTGGGCTCCAGACGCGTTGGTGAATATACTCTTCTATCCAGGCATGTGATGGATACGTTCCGACCTTCCACGTGCAGTGTTTCAAGATAACGGCTCGATCAGCACGTGTTGGTTCCCTCTGGTGGTGTCTACTCCAACGTTGGCGGTGGAATGTTATCGCGAGGTGCGGGTGTGAGGTCTGGATCACGACACCTTTGTTTGGTCTAGTCGGAGACGGCGGCGCGGGCCGTGCTAGCTTCCGCTCCCATTGCTATCCTGCGGTTCGATGTTTCTTCCTTCTTGAGAGATTATGTTTCCCTGCGTAAACACGATTCTACATGTCACAACACTGACTGAACAAGTCCAGCCACCATGGCGAAACCGAAGCGTCAAAAGATCCCTCGCGAATCCACCGCCGCCTACGCAGCCTCCCAGCCTCTCTTCGATGCACTCAAGACCGGCACCGCGAAAATCACTGACCAGAAGGCGCATCTTACCCAGGCGCGCAACTGCGTCAGAACCCTGCACGTCAGACTGGTCAACGTCAACGGCACCGACGACACCGAACGACACAACCACTACATCGACTGCGCCGTGAAGGCATGGAGAGCGGCGACAGAGACGTACAGTGCGGTATTCGAAGAGCTGGCAAATGTCACCGGAGCAGATGCTAGCGAAGGCAGAGAGGCTAGTAAGAGACATGAAGAGTTCAAGGCCATGGCAGTCGTTGCAGAGGCGGCGAGGAAGATGGCCATGGACTTCAAGCTTGCCGGACCCAGCCCACGCCCTGCGCCTGCGACTGGCAAGCGCGCGCGCAGCGAAGATGAAAGTGAATCGGAGGATAGCGATGAGGAGATGCACTCAGACCCAAGTGCTGTGCGCTCCAAGCCGCCAGGCGAGCAATCTGCTAGTAAGGTCCAGAAGGTTGCCCCTGTGCGCATAGACAGCAAAGGACATAAAGTACTATGGGAACGCGGCGCGGACAAGCCCAATGTGCCTTTTGGTACACTCGACGCCGGGGCGAAGAAGGAATGGAAAGCAGAGAAGGCGCGGCAGAAGCGAGAGAAGAGAAAGGTCCAGAAGCGTGCTCCTGCCTTTTCTGCACCAGCAGTTAGCGAGCCTCAAGACCCCACTACTGACTTCGGCAACGACTTCGTCCCGCTTGACGCCCAACCTGGATCGGAGCCTGCTGCCACAGCAGCCGGGAAGGAGAACCATGCACCATCAGTACCCGGCGTAGAGTACGAAGACGTCTCCGCAGAAGTCGAAGCGCGCTTGAAAGCCAAGGAGGAGAGGAAGCGGGCGAGAAAGACAGAGAAGAAGCGTAAACGAGAGAGCGCTGACTCGTTGCTGGAGCCGAAACCTGTGGAGGCGGTGGCTGGGAAACCAAAGAGGAAGAAGTCAAAGGGTGATTCAGTTGCCGGAGCTGCTGCACAGACGAGCGAGGCTGCGGCGAAGTCGCCAGGGAAGCGGGAGAATGGTGATGTCGAGATGGTGGAGCGGTCGGAGGGACGGAAGAAGCGTAAGAAGAGCAAAGAGTTGTGAAGAGGACCTACCAGAGAGGGGGACCAAGGGCTGCCAGGGATGCCGTTGGTAGAGGTGGCGGAGGCGTCAGGTGGCTCTGAGCGCCCGGTTGCTGTCGCCAGACTGAGGCAGAGCAAGAGGCATGACTATGGCAGGCTCACGGCCATCGTGATCCCCGTAAATTCCAGGTATTACACTTCTGACCTGGTGCTGTACATCTTGTCTCCATCCGTGCCACGACTCACTACGTAGCACGCTACCGAAGGCATAATTTCCTCCAGGCTGCGCTTTCCAAAAAGGGAAGGCACACGATAAGAGTCGCTCATAGCCAGCCTCGTCGAACATTGCCGCTTCGCCACGCGCTCGTTCATCCCTGCCTACCTTCTAGCCCCGCCCTATGTGTCACAGTCAACGGCTGTGCGCCATATCTGCACACTGCCGCAGTCAGTTTCACCCTACACAACGGCCCACCTGCTTGACTTGTGCTCAAAAGTCAGCGCTCAAACTTTCCAAGCCGGCCGGCCCAAATGTCCCTTCCCGCGCGACACAAAAGACGAAAGAACAGCAAGGCTTCGAAAAAGACGCAGAAAGAAGCTTAACGTGCTTAGGCATATCACGCCGACGAACGTTTTGTGCAAAGCAGTACGCATCTGGTATCTATGCTTGATTATATAGCGCTCCCATAATGCTCGATGCCCCTTCCATCTCTTCGTTCGTCCTCGTCCGTCCTCGTCCGTCCTCGTCAAAGTCTGAAGTCTCCATAGAGTCAACCGATCCACCATGATCTCTGCCCGCGCTCGCCTCAACCACAAGCGGCAACACAGCCTCACCATACCCCACAGCCTCACCGTCGCCCACAGCCTCCCTGACTCCCGACCTCTCTTTCCCCCTTCGTGCACTAAACGAGCGCCCCGGACTTCAACTCCTCTTCACTACTCTTGACCAAAACCGCAAAATCCTTCTTCACCCACTCCATAAACTCCGCCCATGCCCTATTCTCCTGCCCAGCAAACCGCTTAGTAAAAGCCACCGACACCTTAACCACCACCTTCTGCTGCTCGGCAAGTTTCTCGAGCTCCTGCTTAACCGCATTATCCTTGGGCTTGAAAGCCAGAACCGCACGAAGCTGCTGCGCTAAAGCATTCATCCGGCGGAGCGACTCCTGTGGTGCGATTTCGAGGAGTTTGAGGAGGACGAGAGAGCAGAGGATCTTGATTTCGTGTTCGTCCGCGAGACCGGCGATGACGCGGTCGTAGTAGGAATTCATGTCGATACGGGAGCGGGAAGCGGGAGACTCGAGGAGGGCGTAGAGGGTTTCGTAGGCGGATTTGCGCATTTCGAGGCCGTCGTCGACTTTGTGCTTGAAGGGGCCCATTTGGACTTCGCGGATGAGTTCGGGGCGGATGATGGAGGCTTGCATGGCGTAGGGGAGGAGGTCTGGGAGGTGGGGCATGACGAGGTCGGGCTTGTTGTGGAGGGCAGAGTTGAAGGCGGAGAGGGCCACTCGTTGGTTGTCGAGGTCTGAGTCAGCGAGCATGGTGGCGAGCATGGGGACGATGGACGAGCGGAGGTTGTCGTCGTAGGAGGCGTCGGTTTCGGAGAAGACGTAGCGTAGCGCTGAGATGACCATGCCACGGACGCTGGGTTTCGGGTTCTGCAGGAAGGTCTGCAGCTGGGGTAGGTAGGCGGTCGGGTCGATGATCGCAAGCCTGCCAACACACTCTGCGCTGACGACCTTGTTATCTTCTGCCTGGCCTGTGTTGATGATGTTTTGCCATAACGTCTGAGCGTAAGGCTTGATCTCGTGTTCGGCGTCGCTATGCTGTAGCAGCTCCTTTACGGAATGGAGCAGCAGATATTGCTTGCCTTGATTCAGAGCATCCATAATCTTCGGCAGATAAGCCTTGACGTTGCCAGCGCCAGCTCGACCTAGAGCCACAGCTGCAGCCAATTTGACCTTGTCGGATTTGTCGGCAAAGTAGTCAGTGAAGCTATTCGGCTGGAGCGGGCAGCTCTCGCCCATTCTTAGTCCGGCTTCGCCTAATACAGACAATGCCAGACATCGCCTGAACTCGTCTGTCTGCGTCTGAAGCTCTTCAACCAGGTCCTCCAGCCTCACGCCGATGTTGCTGCCACCTTTGACGAGCAAAGTACCAATGACCTGGCCTGTGACGTCCGTATCGCCCTGGACCCCGACATTAAGCAAAGCCTTCATCAACCCTTGCCCGGCTTCGCCTTCACCGATAGCCTCGACACATGTAATTAGCGCGTCTAGAGCTGCACCCGAAATGGAAGACGTGACGATCGAGCAGATACCGTCGATCACAGGCTGGGTTGTAACTATGCTCGCCTTGTCTTGCGCGAAAGCAGCGATGACGATGAGCGCCGGACCCATCATGTGAAGGTCCTCGGCCTGGAGGAGCGGAATTAGAGTCTCGACCACCGCGCTGACGGTCGTTGCATCCATCGACGACCTTGAGGGCTCCTTGACGGCCAGAGTTCTTAGCGTAGTCAGAGAAGCGCCACGCAAGACACGACTTGACTTCTGGAGCTGACCACCCAGCTCTAGAGCCACCGAACCGACGAAGTCTGGGGCGTAGTCTTTCTTGCTGTTCGCTAGCTGGCCAATCTTCTCTACAGCTCGCACGCACGCAGGCCGCGTCAGTTCATTCTTTAATCGCTCGAGGATGAGAGTCTGCGCAGAGAATCGGTCCTGCTGACCGAGGAGGCTGGTCCCGGAGCCGGCAGTACGTGCTACTATGAGGCCCAAGGCTTGTATCGCCTTTTGCCTGACCTCAGTATCAGTTTCCCTGGCTGATATCCGCTCGGTCGCAACCTCCAGCAGCTTCTTGAGATGCTCCCCATTCTCACTCTTACTGCCTGCTGACCGTGGTGGGGTCAAGGCCATTATAAACGCCTCAATAGTGCTGAAAGCCTCGCCCGATATCTTGGCCAGACGGTCTTTGGCAGCCTTGGCCAGCGCCGGCACGATCTTGCCCAGGTATGGTTGAATGACCTTGCTGGAATGATTATCGACGATGGCCCTCATCAACGCTAGTACCTCGACGCGCAAGGCGTTTCCAGCGACGCCCGAAGCTGCTGTGCTCATGGTCTCTACGACAGGGTCGATGACAGAGTCAGCGTGCTGGGAGAGACCGCCATGTTGCGCTATGACCATATCCTTGAGCAAGGAGATGATTGCCTGCTTAGTAGTTACAGTGCTAGTCTTGAGCAGCTTCACTGAGCCCTTGACAATCTCCGGATTCAGCTTTGCAAGACCCTGAGTCGCATTGTCTGTGGGCGGAGGCGTAACTGGAGTGGAGTATCCGTTGGTAGCAAGCGTTGGTGCATCAGATCCTCCGACGTCACTGAAGCCTCGTCTCCTCTTCCTGCTCGGTGCGATATGGTGCTCCAAAGCGCCTGAAAGCTGTTTGTGCGCCGGACCTGACGACGCACCAGTCTTGACGATTAAAAACGCCAGCGTCGCAAGGACCTCATTACGCACGCTCTCCTCGCGCTCCTTAAATCTCGCGATGAGCGACGGCGCTATCTGGCCATACACGGCTGGGTCGTTCAGGTTTAGAGATTCAACCAGCGCGTGCAGTGTCTTCGCAGAGCACCGGCGGACTTTCCAGCTCATGTCATCCTCATCATCGAAGCCCGTTTCCTCCTCGAAATCATCGTCACCATCAAACTCGTCTTCCTCTTCTTCCTCCTGATCCTCCTCCATGTCCTCGTCTTCATCGTCGGCCACATTAGGCTCGTACTTCAGAAATCTAGTCGATGCTTCAATGACCTCCTTGGTGTAGGCTCGCATGTCTGCAGCGCATGCTTGTAGGAAGCTCTCGATGGCGATCAGCGCAGCTTCTCTGACCTCCTCCATAGCGACATCCCGTTCGCCATCTGCCTCTGCTTCTTGTTCTCTCTGTTGATCCAACTCTTCTTGACTCAATGGCGCGACTACGAAGGGTGCGAGTGTCTTCAAATACGGTCCAAACTTTTGAGGTATACTCCTTGCCAGGCTGCCGTAGTCTGTAAGGTAGAGCTTGCGCGCTTGTGGAGTGATGTGCGGTTGCCTTAGCTGCTCGATGGTGTAGCTGACGTGATGCGCTAGCAAACCGTCGGTAAAGTACGGGGCCAACGCTGCCAGTGCACCTACAGCTTTCTTCTTCATGACCGTGCCGCACTTTGCACTCTCGAAGATCTCCATGGTGATGCTCTCAAGTGCCTGTAGCTCCGCCTCATGTAGCATGGGTCCGAAGCTTTTCGCAACCTCTGTGAGCACGTCTAAGCTGTTGCTGTCGACGCCTGTGTCCCGATCCTCCTCCAGCATGCCCTTTGGTGGCGCCGGCAGATTCTTGTGGTTGCTCAGCGGAAGGACAATCCGGCCGACAAGGCGCGGAATGAGCGCCTTCGATACCGCACTGTACGACTCATGTACCCTCTGGCTTCTGGCCAAGCCTGGCGCAGGATGAGGCAGGTTCACTACGATTGCCCTCACAGCCAGTGCCGGCACTGTGTTGTCGACTTCGTTGTTCGTCGTGATATTGCTGACCTTCTCTATCGTCGGGCACAGGATAGACTCTGGCACCTTCTTCACAAAGTTTCCTAATGTCTGAATGGTCATGTTCTGCACGTCGCCGCGGGTGTCTGCAAGGGTATGAAGGAGGCCATTGACGGTGTTGGCACAGGTGGTGTAGTCGCCCATGAGGAAAGTCGGACTCCCAATTTCCAGCATCTTGTTGAGATCGTTGAGCGTCATGAAGCGTATATCGGCATCGGGGTCGCGCAGCTTGCCCAGCATGGAAGCGACATTGTGGGCGCTGGGGTTGGGGGGGACCCCGCTCGAGGACGCCATCGTCGCACAATACGCTGTACAGACTAAAGCGACGTTGATCGTGTTGGTGGGAGGACTATGGTGCCGGAAGTGAAGCGCTCGACGCGTCGGTGCTCACTCGCGGGCGGGTGAAGTTGATGGAGAGGGTCTGTCGTTGGTTGCGTGTTTGGCGTCGCGATGTGAGGTGGCGAAGCTCTTCGCTCGCTGGTCGTTACGTTGTTGAAGAGGATGAGTTGTAACAATCAGCAACGTCTTGCCGGGGGTGTCGTCAGTCGCCAAAACACTATCGATTGCTGTTGACGTCGGAAACCATCAATTGACGATGAAGTAAGAGGCCCGGAGGGAACCTTCTATGCCTGTCGTAGTTGCCTTACCTAAGCTGGTGGGGCGGATAGACTTTGGATGCCTCATTGCGGGGCAAGACATCAGGCAGCAACTCCCCTCCCTTCTACAGGTTCCATACCTAAGGTACCATACCTCTTTAGGACGAAGACAGCCATAGAAAGCCTTTCGCACATTGACTCACCAGAATACCTTATGAAGACAACAGGTTATTGCACGTGCAACAAGCCAGATGGGGACCCAGCGTTTTGACAAAGTTGCATCTCCTCTCCATACCACTCATCATCATCATCATCATTATCATCATCATCACGATATATATACTACTCCGTGACAAGAAGAATTCAATAGCGAAACGCCGCGGAAAAGAGGAAGAAAAACAAGTAAAAGCCGACGTGACTGAAGCAAAGCAAGCAAACAAGCAAGCAAACCAGAATACATTCCCAAGGCCGACTCCACGCCGCACGCTCGTTCTTCTGATTGAGATAATCATCTGCTTTGCGTCTGCCGTCTCAGCCGCTGTGGTTCTGCCATCCTATCATCATACCCAGACAGGATCAGTAAAACAACATCAACAACGCCGTCCCCTCAGTAGACCTCCCCCACATCCCCATCATCCGTCCATCCACCCTCGCTCCCTTCCCCCACGCCCCCTCCCAACTCCCTAGCCTTCTTACTCGCACTGCCCACGCCCGTCGCCGTCCCCGGGCGCTTGAGCTGTGAGAGGGACACCGGCGCTGGCAGCCCTTGCTGTTCTCTCAAGCGCTGCGCGCGAACTTTAGCGTAGTAGACCTCCGTCGCGTCAACGTCGTCGTTCTCAGAGGTGGAGGAGTACGTCTCCCAATTCTCGCTCCCACCGCCGGCGACGCTGTCTTGAGCTGAGAAGAGAGATGAGGTGTTGGAGATCTGGCGAGAGGGTGGAGCAAAGAGGGGTTGCTCGCGGCTTGTGGGGCGAGAGCTGGGTTGGTAGGCACTGCTGGTGTAGCTTTCCTGGGAGGGCGGGGCGCGGGAGTAGGCGGGGCGGGGTGGAGGGCCCATCGCTGTTGAGGTTTTGTGCTGGGGATGGTAGGAGTGTGCGAAGTCGTCGTTGTACGGGTCTTCGGGCTCCATGTGCCGGATTACGGAGGCGCTGCGGTCGGGGTCTTGGAGGAATTTTTCGTTGTGGCTGGCAGACTGAGGGGTCGGCGGGATAAAGAGGTCTTTCATTCGCGGGGGCGGTGCTATGCGACTTTGAGGGGCGGTAGGACGGCCGCGGATGGTGGAATTTAAGTCTTCGGATTTGGAGGCGTGGTGGCTAGGTTTGGATTGGGATTGAGTCGCGTGGGGGTTGCGTTGAGGGCTGTTCTGACCGTCGCGGAGAGCGCTCATGGGAAGGCGGCTAGAGCCGGGGATCTTGCTGGGGCTGATGCGGAGGCTGCTTTTGTTGCTTGCGGCGCTGACGCTGCTGCCCATGACCGAGCTGGAGAAGTTGGCCATGGATGTTTGAGGGCGGTCGGCCATCTTCGACGGGCCGGTAGGCGTTTTGCTTTGTGCCGGGGGAGGGCCACGTAAAGTTCCTGCTCTGCTCGCTGTACCTGTCGCTCGACCTGCGCTTTTGGGCCGCTCGCCACCTCTTACGCTCATACCGAGGGCGTTCGGAGTCTTCGATCGTGCAGGTGGCGCCTTAACTTGAGCAGCGTCTAGCTCGTCTAGATACCTCTCACCGTGCACACAGAACGGACGACCATACTCGTCCTCCCACCCTTCCAGCGTCTTCCTCAGCTCCGCCTCGATTTTCGGCAGATCCTTTGCGATCCGCTTCCGCATCTTCTCCTCCCTGAGCAGCTTGCCCGGATCGCGCTTCTCGCCCTTCTGCCCCTTGGCCATAAGCCTGCTCGCATCCTTGGCACTGGCTTCCAGATCCTCTCTTTCTTGGATCAACGCACGATGCCTGTCAACGTACGCTAGAATAGGCGCGCGTTGCTCCTTCAGCGCCTCTAACCTCTTGATCTCGTTCTCGTGCGCAGACAGCAACGCGTCTGTGTACTCGTGGGAGAAGGCAGGTGTAAAGTCAAGCATCTCCTCCTCGGAATAGTACAGCCCATCCCACAGCTCCTGCAGCTTGAACCGCGCATCCTCGACAAAGAGGTGGAGGTTCTGGCGCTTGAGCTCGTTCAGGCGTGCCAGCTCATCCTCGAACTCGTTGATCTGGCGAACGCCGCAGCCCCTGTTGGAAGCTAGGAACGCCTTCCTCTCGCTCTCCTCGACACTCAGGCGATCCCAAAGCGCTTCAACCGCAGAACGGATGTCACGCAATTTCTTTTCGCGCTGGCTCTTCTCGGAGACTAGCTTATCTCTCCTTTGTGCCAGACGTTTCATGTCGTCCTGATGCAGACCGAGCTGCTCCGGCGATTCATGCGCGAAACGCACAATATTGCTGTCGACCTGAGCCTGGGGCGTGCCTAGCTCGCTCCATAACCCTATGATCTCACTTGCGATCTGCCCCACCAGCGCAATGCGCCGGTTGTATTCCTCGTAGACCCTCGTGAACTCACAATCTAGCTTCGAGACGTACGTCGGACTGAGATCAAAATTCGGCGCGATCTTGGCATTGGGGCTTGTCGGTGGCAGCTTTATCTGCACAAACGAGGGTTCCAGATGGCTGGCATAGCTTTGCAGCGCCTCGACCAGCTTCTTGACTTGTTCGTAGCGCTCGCGGTGGAGCTTTGCGATGGCATGGTGCTTTTCTTTCAGGTGCTGTATGCAAGCGTGCAGCGGGAAGGTGACCTTGAGACTATTGTGTGGCTCATTCTCGTATTGCTCTGAAGTTCGGCTGTCATCTAGCGAGCGTTCCATCTGCCGGATTGTTTTGATAAGATTCTGCGCTTGTTCGGTAAGGTCATGCTTCTCCTTGGCCACACTGTTGAGCTGGTTGTGTAGGGTCTCTGAGAGGGCTGAGAACAGCTGCATCACACGACGCGTTAGTATTCGCCTTCTTGTACGAGCTCGTCTCGTTACGCGATTGCGCCTGGATCGGTCAGTCTCACCTCGCTCTCCCGCGAATCGCGCTCATGGCTCGGCACGCCAATCTCGTCAAAGAAGCCATGTAGGCGCTCGATGATGGTCGTCACCTGTTGCGAGAGGTACGACGTGTCCATGGCGAGTCGAAACCGGGGTGCTGCCAGCAGCTGAAGGCGGAGAATCAGGGGACCATCAATCGGCGGGGCGGGCGTCCGAGGAATGCGGGGGCCGATTCGGCGGCGTCGCGGCGATGTTGATGGTGGTGATGATGGCGGCGGTACTGTAGAGTAGGTGATGCGAGTGAGAGCGGACTGCTACGACAGCGTCGAGGGATGACGACGGTGATGTGTGCGCGCAAAGGCGGAGCGGTGTATGTTGGCAATAGTTGATAGATTTATTAAGGGAGCGCCGTTTGAGAGATCTGGAGCGTTTGTTGTCGACGGCGGCTCCCGCCCTAGCAACGCGGGTCCAAGCGGGCGCACGTGTGACACGCCGGTGGTCGGTGTTGTCGGAGATCTCTGGAGGATCCGCGATTTCGCAGAGGCAACACCCAGTCACGCGTCACGCCAGTCCATCAATCCAGGGTACCCGTAGTCAACCAGTCAACCGCAGCCAGCCAGGGTCCGAGAGACCGATGCTCATGACTCGAGCACGTGCTGGCGCAACCACTTTTACCGTTAGCCGTCTTGACGCTACCTCGTTGAAGGCCACCGCGATAGTCTACAGTACGACCTGGTCACTCGCGCAGTGAACATGACCACAAGTCTGCCCTTTTCTACTTTTTCATAACTCTCCGCTCTCCCTCTCTCCCTTCCTCCCCATTCCTCAACCATCATTCACATCATCACTAGCAGCCATGGCCGAACCTCAAGAGCTCCCACTCCCGACTCCCGCGCCTTCGCCACCACCAGAACCTGCCACCCGCCCCAGCATCTCCGCCGAAATCAACAAGGCCACCCGCAAACACCACACCGAGCTCAATAGGCTCATCATCGACCGGCTACCGCTTGCCCTTCCCCCTCACACCCCAATCCCGGATCTGCTTGGCCAAGGCCTCGCCACTTTTGCTCATATCTTCTTCGCCTTCGAGGACATCTGGCAGGACATTGAGGACGGGACGCATAGGCTGAGCAAGTACGACCCGGATCAAGCGCATGCCTACGACGTCGTGTCTAGCTTGGCGTTCCTACGTCCGATGGGGTTGGTGAGAAGCGAGCGCTTACGGAAAGATCTGGAAGCGATAAGCACGAGAGTTGGTCGAGATGTACTACTGAAAGATGCTGTGGGAAGGCATGTAGAGGGCAGAGTCCGAGAGCAAGTGGACCGGCACCCGTGGTTGTTGGTGGCGTATGCGTGGGTGATGTACATGGCTATCTTCAGTGGCGGGCGGTGGATACGGCAGCAGTTTGCGAATGCTGGGCCTGAGTTCTGGACTGGTCAGGAGGCTGCGGTGGTGGCCGGAATCCTGGACGAGAAGAAGAAGCTGCAGCTGCCAGGCTTTTCTTTCCTTTCCTTCGACAGCGCCGAAGACGGCGAAGACATGAAAGCGGAGTTCAAGAGCCGGCTGGCAGACACTGAGGCCCTTCTTACGGACACTGAACGGCAAGAGGTGGTGGACGCCGCGCAAGGCCTGTTCGAGGAGTGTATCGCCCTGGTGGGAGAGCTTGACCTCGCTGTGGCGAAGAGAAAGACTGCATCTATCGCCCTACCTGCGGTCGTGCTCACACTCTTACTGCTGCTCATGGTCTGGCTGTATTGGTTCGACAATTACGTTTACGCTGGACGATAATGCCATGACGAAGCGAGAAGCTCTATGCACGGTGGCGTTTAATGAATTTCGGGAAGTCGGGAGAAGATACCCTATGATGCGATTAGACTTCGAGGTTCTTGATAGATGAGTGGCAGATGCACCTGGTACCAGTCAGCGGCGCACTTGTGCCGCCGCATCCTGATCTGAACGATCACGTGCGTTGGATTAACGCAGTCATGTGGAATCTCAACTTGTCTTAGTCTTGCATTCGACTCAGACTTACAGCACTGACACGGAGCATAGCCGCGAGGACTGGTGGATTCCATCGATATCCACATCAAACAGCTTCGCCGTTCAGGCTTCAAGATTCACGCAACTAGATTCGCGATAGCCTACGCTGTCACTCCAAACGGCTTTCGATTCACTAAGGTATGCCGCTTCCTCTGAAGAGAAGGGCGGGGCGGCTTCAGTCACCATGGTGTTACATGCTTGCAAGGCAGGGTCGTTCAGGTACAGTGCCATGCGCCCCTCTCTTCCGAACCACAGCCACTCACGTACCAACACCAAAACAAACACAACAACCAACCCTCCAACCTTCCACCTCCCAACCACCACCCCGTTTACCCCAAGCTATTAACCCAAATACCACACCACACACAACACACCCACGACTCACCAAACCAACAACATGGACAACTCGCTCTTAGCCAAGTTCCCACCGGAGCTCCGCAACAGGACCTTCGAGCTCGTCATCCTCGTTCGTCGGAAGATCAAGGTCGACCTTACGGCGAAACCACCGGCTCTTCACGAACAGTCGGTAGCGGCGGTGCATGATGCGCTTTCGCTCATGTCCACCTGCAAGCAGATTCGGGAGGAATGCTTGCTCACGTTCTGGTCACTCAACAATTTCCGGGTCAAAACAGGCATGTTCAGCAACGACAAATACGCTGTTTCGCCTTCCACCAAGACGAAGCGAGCGCGGTTCCTCAAACGAGTGTCTCGGTTCCGGGGCTGGCTCCAGCATCTCGGCTCCAACGCCGCCTTACTCACCCACATGCGCCTAGACCTTGGGAAATGGCAGGTCCACGTGATGGACGACGAAGACCAAATCGAAGTCGAGCTCGTGGCCGAGGCCGTGAAGCACCTGCGAGATGCCCTCTGGGATCTCAAGTGCAATCCTCGCTTCTCCCTCAAGCTGTATTGGCACCCTTGGGGATGTGACGAAACCGCCGTCGTACCCCGTTTCTCGCCACAGTGGCCCGAAGAGTCGAACAAACAGATGATTGAGCAAGCTGTAAGAAAGGCGTTCAAGAAAGCGGATGTCCGTTATGATTCGGAGCGCAAGAGGACTGAGCACTTGGACGACGAAAAGGACGCCGTGGTCAACTTCCTGCGGGCGCTGGACGAGAGAACTGGGCTGACGGACGACGAGGACTGGGATCCACGGTCCCTCTACTTAGCCGCCTGAGGTAATCACGAGGGAGGACGTTTTTTTCGATTTCCAGCAAGAGAGCTGAGGCATACGCGCGAAGCGGATCATGGAGTCTAGGCAGTAGAAGATTCCTTCATACTGGATATGAGACAGCGGTAGGAATAGGGGTCAAAGTGGCATGCCATGGACGCGGACAGATACAACGAGCTGGACGTCGACCAGCTTCGCGATGTCGTGTAGAAGCCTCTCAGAGCTCGATAGCACCTGCAGGTACAAAGTTAGGAGGATAGCTCAGTCCCATGTAGTTGCTACCTCAATTTGCCCCTAATGTCCAAATCTGAAAGACGCGAAATTTGGCGCTCAAAAGCCCAGTATCTAGATCGAGGGAGCCAGCCCTTTCTCTTACCGTTACATTGCAAATGGTACCTTTAAAAAAACATCGCTCAAAAGCCCCTGTAAATGCCTCACACGTGGACGCACACCCGTGCGCCTTGCAATGCGATGTCCAGCCCTCTCTGTCTCCTTCTGCACAATCCCTCAACCTCCAACCCCCTCACGACCCTCCCCGCCCCAAACCCGCATCGATACTTCCCCCATGCTGCAATTGCCGATCCATTCTAGCCGCCTCCCTCCCCTCCGCCCCCTCGACACCCACCTCACCCGAAAACCCCGCATGCTCCCTATGCCTCTTATAATAGTAACCCCCCTCCCTCGGCCTCAACTCCTCCGCCAAACCCGCCAAAACCGTCTCCAGCACCCTCCGAATCCCCTCCTCATGCCCTCCATCCCGATTCCACACCTGCACCAACACACTATTAAACCTCACTCCCAACGAAACCCCACAAACATCATCCTGAAACCTCTCTCTCCCAGGTTCCTCGACCGCCTGCTGCAGCTGCTCCCCGATGGCCATGAGACAGATATCCCGCCAGAAGGCTTCGGCGTGGGGTTTCGGGACGCGGAAGGTCCAGCTGCCGCCGTGGAGGTTGCGGGGGTGTTCCCAGAGGGGTTTGATGTCTTTGTGGAAGAGGTGGATGCTGTCGCGCAGGCTGAGGGCGGTTAGGGGGAAGTTGTTGAAGACGTTCCAGAATTTGCGGACGTCGTCTATTATGGCGAGGTGTTCGAGGCGGGCTTCGTAAGGGGTGGGGGGTTTGGGTTCGTTGGTGGTGGTGTTGGTGGTGGTGGAGGCGTCGGTGGGGGGATGTTCGGATGGTGAGGTTTGGGGATTGTTGGTGGTGGCGGCGGCGTTGGAGAGGTTGGTGGAGTGGGTGCGGTCTTGGCGGTCGTGGTAGAAGTCCCAGGCGTGGACAAGGGGTGGGGCGCGGTTCTTTTGGAGGCGGGCTTGGAGGAAGTTCCTCATCTCGGCGCCGCGGGCGGGGGAGGAGGTGGTGGTGGTGCCATCTTCGACGAGGGGAGGGAGGTTGTTGGTGAGGCGAACACGAGGCGGGTTGGAGGACGCGTCGGCCATGGTCGTGGTTTAGTCGCGGTGATGACTGAGACGGGTGTGCAAGGTAGGAGGCTTTTGTCACACCCCGTCATCTCACACACATCGGGTATAGAAGAGCATGTCTCTCAACAGGGATGGGACATGTCAGGACGAACTGCCGTCTCTGACCAATTGATTAAGGTAGAACCAAAACATGGGACGATACGAGAGCTGCCACCCAAACAATCATGCTTTGGGAGGCGGCAAGGGTTTCAGGGCAACAGGGTCCCGGCACAGCCGGCTTCAGGGTTCCTGCATCTTCGCGGTCACTCCCGCTCGTCCCGCTCCTAAACGGCCCTGATGGATCTGCCCCGCCGTCTGCCCCTCGTGACGTCAAACCCGAATGCATTTCGAAACGGAATCGAATTGAATTGCCCAGGCTTGGACTAAAACGCCGAGGTCGGATGGCCACCTACCTTACTTGAACTAACCTCAGAACATCTTGCCACTACACCTCACTCCCCTCTCCCGACCAAACCACCATCAGTCCTACAAGAGTCCCACGCCACACCATTCACCCGCACCGCCACCATGGCAACCGACACCCCCAAAGAAACCATCCACATCGGCACCCGCACCTCCCTCCTCGCCCGCGTCCAAGCCGATGAAGTCAGCCGCCACCTCCGCGCCGCCTGGCCCGACAAGCACTTCGAAATCCACGCCATGAAAACCACCGGCGACAACAACCAAACCACCGCCCTGCACAAATTCAACGAAAAAGCCCTTTGGACCCAAGAACTCGAAGTCCTGCTCCAAAAGGGCGAGCTGGACCTCATCGTACACTGCCTCAAAGACATGCCGACGCAACTCCCCATCGACCTCGAGATCGGCGGCATCACCGCGCGTGAGGACCCCAGAGATGCGCTGGTAATCAAACCGACGCTGGCGGGGCAATACAAGTCGCTAGCGGAGCTTCCCGAAGGAAGTGTAGTGGGTACATCGTCTTTACGCCGAATCGCCCAGTGTAAACGCCATTACCCGCACCTGCGCTTCACGGACGTGCGCGGCAACCTCGGGACAAGGCTCGCGAAGCTCGACAACCCGGAAAGCGAGTACAGCGCGATTATCCTAGCTGTCGCAGGCCTCAACCGCTTGGGCATGGGCGAGCGGATCTCGCAGCACCTCAGTAAGATGAACGGTGGGATGCTGTATGCGGTTGGGCAAGGGGCGTTAGCGATTGAGATCCGCAAGGATGACGCGAGGGTGCAGACGCTGGTTGACAAGATTGGGGATTCGCGGGCGACGCTTGAGGGGTTGGCGGAGCGGCAGTTGATGAGGACGCTGGAGGGCGGTTGTTCGGTGCCGATTGGGATTGAGACGGAGTGGGTCTCGCGCAAGGGGTTGTTGGATACCGATGTGGGGATTGGGGTTAAGCCGGCCGAGGAGTATCATAAGCTTACGGGGGTGGCGCAGACGGAGTTGGGAGGGCAGACGGCAGTCGGGGCGAGGGGCGAGGAGCGGGGCGAGTTAACGGATGAGTTGATCATGAGGGCGATTGTCGTGAGTTTGGATGGGCAAGAGGCGGTGGAGGCGGAGGCGAGGAGGAGGATTACGAGTGTCAAGGAGGCGGATGAGTTTGGGTTTGAGGTCGCGAGGCAGTTGGTGGGGAAGGGGGCAGATAAGATTCTCAAGCAAATACAGCTGGATCGAGGGATCATTGAAGAACAGGGGAATGCGTAAGGTAACGGGTGAGGGGAGAGACAAAAGTCGGGATAACATATATACGCTGGAAAAGAGGCAGATCTGCCTTGTAAAGTCGAAGAAGAGGCCATTGCACAAAAGCGGCGACCTCCACCTGCCAAATTAATTTCGGAAAGACCAATATATGCCCTTGTTGACACGAGGCGCGCCTGAGCAATATATCGAATGGCTCAGCCTTTGCGGCTCCAACAAGACGCCTAGCAAGCCAGTCCAACGTATCCTACCAGAAATGTCGTTGGCGATCAAAAAAGCAGGATGTTCGACATCATGGAAAAGGACAGTGAAGTGAGTGCTGTCTACTGAGCAAGATACATGGGTCGAGAGTTGCGTATAAACTTCGACATCGTTGCAGCTACGGCTCGATGCTTCCTTGCTCTCCCCTCTCCTCCCTCCTAAGGTTGCGTCGTAGGTGGTCTCGTAGACGACCCAGGTACCCAAGTATCCATTGAGGTAAAGGTACCTTAGGTAGGTACCTTACAAGAACGTAAATGGGTTCCAATCTCTGACAGGTGCCAATTGATACACAGAGAACGGGCGCTACCTCCTAGCGGCTGTTCTGGAGCAAGGGTTTGCAGCGGAGCCGAGCCGCGCGAGCCCGTCCGTCCGTCCGCGCTAAAATGTAGTCGCTGCACGTGGCAGAGGATAAAAGCAACCCTTCCAGATTTCCCGTCATGATTGAATCTAAACCTCGCCGACATTCCTTCCTCCAATCGCCCTTATTCCGACAACCCTCTTCCCAAGGTGTTGATATACAAAGCAAAGATGTCGCACAAACGCCCCGCCTCCGCCCTCGAAGGCCTACCCGCGCGCCCTCCGCGCAAAGAATTAAAGCGGATCCGTCTGTCCCCCTCTTCCTCCGATGCGAAGGGCCGGCACGGGCAAGGCAGTGATTCCAGTGGGACCTCATCTGGTGTGATTTCGGAGGATGAGGCGATGCGGAGTACACCGCCTTTATCTTCCGAGGAGAGGCGGGGGAGCGGGGATGGGAGTGTGAGTTCGTTGCTTACTGAGAATGAAGATGAGGAGGAAGAGGACGAGGGTGACGAGGATGGGAGTGAGAGCAGTCTGTCGACTTCCAGTGACGAGGAGGCTGCAGATTCCGATGAATGCGAAGATGGGGCAAGAGGAGATGAAGGGGAAGAGATTATTACCCTAGGCGGACCGAAGAAACCTCGTATCCGTGGCGTGGGAGGGGAGGGCGCGCAGGAGCTGCGAGGGAGGTTAGCGGCGTTGCTGCCGCGGCTTGCGGAGGCGAATGCGGCGTTGGAGGAGGGAGGGGCGGGAGTGGAGGAGAGGAATATGGAGGTTGTGGGGGAGGGTGAGAGGTGTATTGAGTTTGAGCTTGGGTTGGGGGTTTTGGAGGAGAAGGGTGAGGGGGGGAGTGAGGGGGATGAGGATGAGAGGGGTGATGAAGAAGGGAGGGCGGAGGAAGGGGATGGTGGGGATGGGGAGACGAGGGTCATGGAGAGGTTGCTTGGGAGGGAAGTGGTGGGGCGGAAGGGCGGGATTGAGGAGGTTGTTTGAGTGGAGGAGAGGCCCGGAGACTCGGCACGGGTTTGTGTCACGAAAGACCTGACCGTTGTGATGACACTCAGGAGGACGAGGTCGAAGCGCATAGTCGCTTTTTGACTGGTGGCTCCCCATCAACCTGGGGACCGAGAGGTCGCGGCTAGAGCGCATGGTAGCCTGCCTACCCGTCCCTCCATGTCTACAGGGAAATGCTCACACCCCGGCCAAGCATAGCAGCGCCGCACAGCTTGCTTGGCTTGACTACTGTATTCACCGGGTAGTACGACAGAAGCTTTGACAGACCAAGTAATACACTGCATGACACGCCAAGGCCTTCGTACGAGAACGAAACATTTGTGACGGACGACGCGAGACCAATCGAGCTGGCGCCGCGCGACGAGGGGAAATAGGGAGGTTGGGTATAGAGTCATAGATGTCCGCTATTGGCAAACCTCGTGCAAACTTTGATGCAAAAGGCGTCAAGACATACAGTTCCACACACCCGTCTCAGCCAGCCTGAGGTGCGCCGAAAGCGCCAACGCTCAAAAATTTAGGGATCTCTTTTTTCCCTGCCTTTCCCTGACCTGCCTTGCCTTTTCCCTTTCCCTTCCATTCCCTTCCTTCTCGAACGTCGACACTGACCTACATACCCTCATTCGCCAGCCGGTGCACAGCCGGCACCGAGCTCGGCGGCACATTGCCATACTCGCAGATAACCATGCGAATATACTCAGCAGGCGTAACATCATACATCAGATTCAAAATCTGCAGTCCCCTGATCTCCTTCCAATCATGCAAAGACCTCAACTTCCCTTCGTCTTCTTCGTCGTCGTTGGCCTTTTGATCTGATGGCGGTTGCATTGTCGCCGTAGGTTTCTGCAACAAGAGTTCTTCGGACGGCGCGACTTCGTTCAGCACGATTGAGTCCAGGGCGACTTTGCCAGAGAACTTGACAGACTCGCAGCAGACGATGACGGGGATGTGGGCTTTGTGCGCCTGCATTGCGACGGAAGCGGTGCCGATGCGGGACTGCAAGCGACCATTGCTGAGCATGGAGTGCGCGCCGAGGAGGAGTAGCGTGGCCTCCTTGACAGCATGTGCGAGGCCGGAGAAAGGAAGGTATTCGACGTCGAGGCCGGCGGTCATGAGGGAGATGGCGAGCTGTTTGCCTTCGAACAAGGGACGGGAGTCGACGACGATGACGCGAAATTGGGCGCCTTGCGCGTGAGCTTGGAGGATCGTCTTCTCGACGATCGCGCTCTTGGCGTAGGTCAGCACGACGGAGCCATTCTTAATCTGACCGCTTGCTAGCTCGGCGATAGCTTGGTCTGTGACTGTGATGCGCTCGTGAATGAAGCGGTCGATTTCTTCACAGAGGTATTCTTTGACCTTCTGTTCCTGCATGTCTGGGTCTAGCTCCCCGATAATCTTCTTCAGGTATCTGATCGCGTTGCCCATGGACTCCGAGATAGGGCGGCAGGACTTGAGGAAGTCGATCTGCGGGCTGAGGTAGTGGGGTGTAAAGTGCATGGCGAATGCTTTGCCCTTGGGGAGGGCGTAGGCTTGGATGACTTCCTTGAATGCAAGGAGCATCGCGACGCACCGGGCGCTGGAGCCGCAGATGTCGTAGTTGCTCATCTGGAAGCCCGTGGCGGCGACGGTTGGATGAACGTCCTTGTGGGCGCCAGTGATGTCTTGCCGTCGCGGCTGGGTGCAGAGGTGGCTAAAGAGCTCGACCTGCTTGGTCTCGCGCTGCTCTTTGGCCTCGCTGGGCTGCACCGACTTTGGTCGTACCGGCATGTTCTGGTGCTGGGAGCCGGAGCGCTCGTGCTTGCCGTCCGACTGTGCAGTCTGCTTAGCTTGCTTTTGCTGCTGCTGCGGTTGTTGACCCTTCTGTTGGCCATCCTTGGGCTTCTGATCCTGCTGTTTCTGCCCTCTGTCTTCTTCGCGTCTGCCGTTCACCGCTGGCGCTTCTCCTGCGCCGCCTTGCTGATCTTTCTGCGCCGCTCTCCTCGCTTGCTTCTCTGCTTTGGCCCTCTTCTTCAACTCGGCCGGAGACAGCTTAGGCTCCTCCGCTGGCTTCGCTTGGCCTTCTGCCTTTGCGGCTTCCGACATGGTGACTTCGGTTCGCAATTGTGGTGGGCTGCAGCGTATGAGACTCTCAGCCAGAGAGGAAGTGTTGCGTGTGGTCGCGCGAGTCAGTTGATCGCGGTAGAAGTCTCAGATGATCTAATAGACCTTGGTATGTACTTCGTAGGAGGTAGTCGTGGCTACGCAAACATGTGGACGGTGCCATCTTCTCAGTTAGAATGCGCCATTGTTGCGAGTCGGAAGAAAGTTCGAATGCGCCTTGGTTTGCGAGCTGAAGATGGCTGTCTGGCAATCCTGGGCCATTGAATCGCTTAATCTGATACTCGAGTGTCTGGCTCAGTGTTATTGTCGTTGTCGTATGGTGACTGAGTGCTCAAGCAGCTGATTGTCCACTTGCAGAGGTTGGTGACTACCGAAGGGACCGAAGCTTTTGTGTGACCTTGATGACTCAGGCAAGTACCTTAGCGAGGTTGCATGCTAAGGTACTCTACATGTGACGGAACAACTCAACTTCAACGTAAGATATCTACAAATTGAAGTCAGACACCTGTACATTGTACAGTGTTGCTATCGTAGAATTGATATACATGACTTGTGACTCTTGCACAACGCTCAGAACGCAGACATTTCTTATAGCAACGGCGTCCATGAGCACGCCTCAATAATACGCCGACCACCCGGCGAACAACAGCGCCAAGTTCCTCTCGTCTGTCGCCTGCTGGATCAACTCATTGACCGTCGCGGCCGTACTCAGCGTCTTACTCAGCTTCTTCTCCACCGTCGCCAGCGCTCGATCCGCCTCGCCCGCCTCCTGCTCTTTCCTCTTGGAGCTCGGCTCATCCCCGTCAGCACCCGCATTGCGCCCAGTCTCGTGAGCGTCCTGCATGCGCTTGGCACGAAGGGGCGACAGCGACCAGTTGTACAGCGGATCATAGCGTAGAACGTTGAGCAGGGTCATGATGCTGTCCTTGTCCTCCCGCAAGGCTTCCATGGTAAATTCGCAGCAACGGCGGAAGACGCCTTCGGTCTTACTAACGCCCATTCCATCGACTATGTCTCTGCTCAACCTGAAAGGTACCGTTTCTGGCACTGGCAGCACTCGACCGGCTTCGAAAGCGACGCCGAGGTCGATGTGCACTGCTTCGCCGCTCTTCTCATCCAGGAGAATGTTCTGACAGTGTCTGTCACCAAGGCCGAGGACATAGCCCAGGATCGAGATAGTAGCGGTGGTGCGAGTATATGCTGTACGCCTCTCAAACCACTCGTCAGGGTCTGTAAACTTCTCGAAGAAGAAGTGCCGCAGGACCGGAGGCAGCTGGTCACACACTCTGCGAAATTCTTTCACCCTCGCGTCGTTACCCAGACTCTGCGCCGATCTGATCGCTGCGCTTGCCTTGCTCGCCTGCATGCTTCCGGGATAGTACCTTTGGTGGGCCGGGCCCAGCCAATTGCCAATGGGTATCGTGTTCTGTACCCACTCAAGGATACCTGACTTCGCCGCAAGCGGGATGACTTTGTAAGTACGCACGTGCAGGTTCCGTTGCCTAGCCTGTTTGTGGTGACGGAGCATCTTGCTGACCTCCTCGAACACCTGCTCCATGATAGCGTCTTGCCGCAGATCATCGTTGTACTTGAAGAGCTGCTTGTGCCGAGTGCCGTCACTAGCTTGGGCAGTGAGCACCTTCGGATGGCTGAGGCCGCCCATGACTAGCATCGTCGATTCCCACTTCACCACGATAGGCACATTCTGGTAGTTTCCGTCTGGGCGCAATGCTAGGCTGATCGTCGCAGGCGGGACTTTCTGACCTTGTATTTGGCTTGTCATCTTCACCGCAGGCGGGAACTCCTTGTACGCCATTTTGGACTTGGACGTATCGGGCTCGCTCCGTGCAAACACGTCGTACATTCTGTCTGCATCAAAGGTATGTCTGGTCACAGATTTCGACTGCTGACTCGTCAAGAGCGTGTTGCTGATCGCTTTAGCAGCTCTGCATCGGGAATTCGCAGCAAGGTCACCAGTATTGACAGGAGTCCTTGCTGCGGCGAACAAGTGATGTAGACAGTGGAATGGGTGTTCTGCGCACATGCGTGTCACTAGATGCTTTAGACAGTCTTGAAACCCAGTCTGCTCTCCTTCAAGACGTGACATGAGCTGGTTGTTCAGAACCACAAACTTCCAGCTTGGTACAGAAGGTAGATGTTTCTGTACGACTTCGTTGGCAGCTTGCGATTCGGAGTTCTCTAGCCACAGCGCAAAGAATCGAAGGACGTCGATATTGTGATCATCAGAGGCACGCAGAGCTCGAAGGTAGTTCTGCAGGCTAAGCTGAACGTAAGCGTCCCGGCTTCGCTTTAGGCGCTGGTATTCCTCGTCATCGAGCTCAAACCATTGTTGTGCTTTGCTAAGAGACTGCTTCACCTCGTCTCTCTGATGGCCGGCTTTCTTACGATGTAACGACTGCAGCTCTCGTATCTCGTCATGTCGCTTTTGGCGTACCGATGCGATGCGGTTGTAGTCCTCTACACTGCCAGGATTCTGCAATTGCTGGTCACAAAAGGTAGCGTACTCATGGAAGACTTTGCCTGCTTCTGAGCCTTCACCGCGGCTGCCTAAGCTCTTGACTGCTGGCTTGAGACAGGTCTCGAGGATCTCTTCTGGCTTCTCCATACGGGCGTGCGCGAGCTGACGTGCTAGCTCTGCGAGTACACCGGCATGTCCAACCTTCACATCATCAGACTCATGTGTGGGGCGCGACGACAGATGGCGTAAAATCTGCACCGACGCTGTCGCTTCTCCCGCGCCCCACAAGACCATCGCCGTCTCAAAATCTGTCGCAGCGTTGATTTTGAGGCCGGCATCATTGTATCGAGAAGCAAGCTGGCTGACCTGGGTGCTTGCCGAAAGAGCTTCTTGCAAGACGCCATGCTCCCGAGCGAGTCTTGAGGTTTGCAACAAGGCCTCAACTTCCAATATCTTGCTCACCCTGGGGCTGATGTGCATCGATTGCAGCAATTTCCCGTTTTGAGCGAGAACACTGAACAAGGTTGCGCGATTGGTTGCAATGACACTGCATTGGTCGAAGCTCTTCTCCCTCATCCAATCGCCCCGAGACAGCATTGTCTGCCAACATGAACGAATGACTTGATCGGTAGAGCTGTCAAGAGTGTCTTTAATCTCCGTAAGTGCTGCAAGCGTAGAGCACCAGTCGAGCGTCGGAAATGCACACTGAGAGCGTTTCAGCTGCGCTTCAACATGGCGCCCAATCAGGGCTTTAAGACTGGCACCGACGAAGGCGCGCTCGCTGTTCCGGCTAAGCTCTTGCATAGCGGAAAAGATGGATTCGCTACCAGAAGGCACCTCTGGAGATGCTACGTCCCACTGCTGCAGCCTACGGGCCGTCTCCAGCGTCTCGTGGGATGAACGCGGTGCATTACCATTTGACGCGGAAAGCAGAGCGTACTCCAGACTGTGAAGGTTGAGCGCCGAGAGAGAATGCATCAGTCCGGTAGAGCCTAGACCAGTTGGTCGGTGAGCAAGCCGCATAGCGCTGTCCATTTGCGCAGATCGAAACATAAGGCTCTTGAAACCATCCTGTTCATAGTCGAATTTACCAAGCACGGCATCGAGCGACGCTTTTTGTTGCACCCCGTAGTACGCATCAGGCTCTTCGACCTGCTTGAAGATCGACAGCAGCAGATCATCTGGAATCTCTATTGGAGTGAGCTGAGACAAGGAGACTCGGCTTGAGGTCCTTCGGTTGGATGATGGTGTTGGCGCAATGGACTCGGCGAGGAAGAGCGCCGCCGTTGGCATTTCGCAGCGATTTGCAGCCTCAGCGGCAAGAAGGAGATCCACATCCAGCCACTGTAATCTGTCCACCGGTGTAGCTTCACCTGGAAAGGGTTGAGTTCGAAGGTAGAGCAAAACGTCCAGGAGAAATCGCTGCCTCGATTTTGGCGCTGCGGCATCTGCCTTGAAGTGTGAGGCCATGCAACTTGAGAGAAATACACGGATTGTAAGCTCCTTATCGATTTCTTCGACCAGAAGAATATGTATGATCGCTGGCAGCAACTGTGCTGGTAGGCCTGACACACTGCGAAGAATTACTGGCAGTGCGGGTAGGATGGCCGAATGCTCGCCCCACCGACATAGAGATATAGCAAGTGTACGCAACCATTCTTCGTCGCCGATGGCCTGATCGAGGCGCAATACATGTCGCAGTTCATTTCGGTCAATTGGAGTGCTCATGGTCTCAGATGAAGCCAGGGTTTCGTACCCAAACGCACCTTCAGTGAAAGCGGATGCTAACAATGGTGGTAACATTTGTTCAAATGCGATGGCCTGCTCCGCGTCGTTGTTGAAGATGTAGAGGATGTTTCGAAGCGTCCAATCAGCTAGGCCAGCTTGGTGACGGTTTGGCATTCCCACCATGCCTGCGAGGCGCTGCGCAATTTCATATTGCGAGTCGTAAACGCCTTCGCGACTCAGACCACGCCGCCTCTGCGCACCTAGCTCTTCCACCTCTTGAATTCTTGGTCGGTTCCCTGTGGAAGCGTAGGCACGCCCAAGCATCGCAGCAGACCACGTCAGGAAGCCGAAGTCTACAGTTGACGTGCTGAGGAAGTGCCATATGCTATCAGCATAGCTCACCGAGGCCCGATCAGACCCAAGACAGTCGTCAGCCACTGAAGCTGGCATCTCAAAGTCTTTCGAAAGAAGTCGTAGGGCCTCCTTGCTGTGCTGACGTGGTATCAGAGCAGACGATTGACGCTGTTGCTCAAGGAGAAGCAAAAGTAAAGAGCTCTCGGGCGTGTCCTTTCGTCCATTGCCGGGCATTTGCAGACCGCTGAGCGCTTGTACTATTAAAGAGCTCGTCGTAGCATGCCTTCTGCTGGTGAGTGGTGGGCACTCTTGAAGGTATGCTACGAGCCAGTCCCGAAAAGCCGCCATTTTTTGCACCGTGATTCGATATTGGCTCTCCTGGGTTGTGCTCTCTTGTTTCGCAACAGCATGTTTCTGCATGAGCAGGATCATCACCAGTATGGTGCCGTGTGCGAATGCGATACCTTCTTGTTTGAGGTATGGCATGCCCTGCTGAAGGAGATACTGAAGCATACCCAGAGCGTCATCTGCACACTCGCTATCAACGAGAAAAGGCGACAGGGAGTGAAGCAGCAGCTCTAGCGGAAATCCAGACAACGCTACGTCGCCTGAGAGACTGATGAGAATCCGTATCTTGCGTAGCATCAGGCACTTGTGCAAGGGTCCCAGAGCATCGTTAATGGCATCTAAGTGCATGCGGACCGCCAACGAGAAAGTGGCAGCGTTCCACGGTGCCAATGGATCACTTCCAGCGCGCCTGCAAAGACGCCCTATCTGGTCGCTCAAGTATCGTGGCTTCAAAGATGGCTGCTGACTGACCGTCAAGGTGCGCGTTGAGGAGCTGTAGCTTTTCATCGCGGAAAGAGCTTTTGCTGCCGACTTGTATTCATCCTTCTTCGTCACCCACAAGTCCTGTGCATCGTCCGGTTGCGTCGACAGGAAGAACAGTCCCATGATGGTTGGAAAGTATTTGCGTGCAAGCGAACTGATCTCTTGCTTCCCACCAAGGACGCTGCGAAGACGGCCCTCGCTGGTAACCTCACCGGCCTTTTCCGGCTTCGTAGCAGCATCCCAGCTGATTGTGTATGCTAGTGTTTTCGGGAAGGCTCGCAGGGCGAGGTCCTTTGCTGAGAGCTTCAATCCTTTTGTCAAAAGGTGCAGGCCATCCTCCTTACCACGCATGAACAGTTGTGCTGTTATCTCCACTTGATTACGCTCAAGTAATTCTTCCAAAGACGAGTATTGGAACACGGAAAATGGCAGGCTGCTAAGTGTGTTGCCACCGTCAAGCCAAGTGTACAGCAGCTGTGGGGCGAATAGCTGAAATAGCTTCTGTGCCGAGTCGAATCCCAGCGATTCCGTTACGGAGCGAATGCAGCGGACGGCATAGCCAGCAGCGATTTCCTTAAGCCTCCCGGCCGTTTCGAAGATGTAGAAAACACATGTACGCAACAAAGTGTGCCATGACGAAGCCAGTCCCCCCAGAACGTGCAGCCGCATGGCAATGCCTTCGACCCAGTCGACTTCCGCGGAGATGCTGGCCTGTAGGTCGTCGAATACGTCTTCATGCCTTGACAGAATGTAAAGACCGAATAACTCCGGAATTTGACCTGATAGGTGGTGTTGAGCCTGGATCGAGCCATGTTGGAGAAGCTGGAACAGACTTGTCCTGGCAGACTGCACCTGCTCCTCCCTTGGATAGTCCGCATCGATGAGGCAGAGGCGAAGGAGCAAAGTGGCAAATCGCTTCTGGAGATTTATCGACAATCGCTTGGCTGACAGAACTTGCAGGTACCATTCGTACATGTCAATGCCCAGTCCGCGTGAGCGCAAATTGGGAGTATCAGTCCAGGAGGACATGAGACTTGACATGACATCCATAGCAGAGCTCATGGCAGTCTCGCACCTTTCGTACGGATAGGACTCCAAAAAATTGGCGATGCAATACTCCATCACACGATACGCATCATCAGGTTGGAGGATAAGCCCGAGCTTGGGCAAAAACGATAGTGTCTTTGAACCGAAGCAGATTGTGATCTCTGAACATGTCTCGATGTAATTCGCGAACACATTCGACGCAGATGTCAGCTTGTCGCCGTCCTGCTGCATGTCATTAAGTGCCGACATCGCTGCAGCGTAGATTTCGATGTTGGAGATTGCTGCAGTCCTCGAGAACGCAGCTGACTGAATGCTTCGTGGTTCATGGAGTGCACCTCCGAGCTTTCCATGCCGACTATCCTGTGAGTCGTATCCGTCGTCCAAATCCATTCCGTCGTCGTCCATCACCCCAGAATTGAGTCCTTTCTCTTTTCTGACCGTCAAGACTGCGTGAAGTTTTTGAAACAGAAGTTCCTCACACTTACGTACTGAAGACCGCTGATTCCGATGATCGCTAAGAGGTCCAGTACACAGCTGCGCAAATGTGAGCAATATGACGTCGAGCTTTTCTTGCGTACAGCTCGATGTTCCTGCAAATACAGCTATAGAGTCCACAAGATCAGACGCAGCCTTTTTCGCTTGATCTTGCTTTCTTTGATCTCGGAACGTGTGGCATTGCGCCAGACATGTTGCGACACAGCAAGATTGACATAGCGATCTGAGCATGTCAGTACTGATGCCTTGCGGGCGCTCGTAACGCCACCGATTCCAGACTTCGACAGTTCTCCGAAGCTCTGGGATGATGTAGGCAAGGACGATGCTTTCGCATGGCGCTCGTCCTGCGAAGGTACCAGAGTACGCTCTGTTGAGTCTGGTGAAGAGCTTCTTGTTCGTAACATCGATTCGTTCCGGCGACAGAAGGAGATAGCTCACGAGGTCGCGTTGACTCAAGCAGCCGAGCCATGCCTGCGCCACCTTATCCCAGATCGGAAAGTCGGTACGCTCGTCGTGGCGAACATCGTGGTCGAGGCAGGCGGTGAGTAAATTCAAGAAATTTTGAGGCCGATGAGTGTGCTGCTTGGTTGCGAGCGTTCTGTCTTCAAATTTGCTTGGAAGGAACTTCCTGACGAGCCAGCCAGTAATACCTTCGGACAATGAGTTGACCGATCCTGGAAGCAACTGCTGAGTTTTCCTCAAAGCGTCATAGAGAAAACTCATGGCGCTGTCAGTAAGGATCGAGGGTCCGTTCATATCCACAGACACTGTCGAAGATTGTATGAGCTCCAAAGTGCTTTCAGGCGCCCCAAGTTGTAGCTCCATAATGATCCTGAGCAAATGACACGCTGCTCGGCATGTGGAGCCAGTACTGATGGCACGGTTTGCGATCTGCCATAGTGCGTTCCAGCGTGCTACAAGGGTGGTATCCGTGGCGGAACATTGGGAGGCGCAGCTACTCAGTGCCAGAAGCGCCCACGAAGCGAGAGAAGCATTGTCATGTCCACATACAATTGATAGGCTGTCCACTGCCTGTGCAATCTGTTTGGCGACAAGGCCTGTCTCTTGAGCAAAGAACGTCACCGTCTGCAGCGCGCATATACGTGTTGATGTTGGCCCGGTAGCGCAAAGTGCTAAAGTATCTGACCACACGTCACTAAGGCGCTGACGCTTCCGTGGTCTGCGACTGATGTCTTCGCTGTCCTCATCTGATGAACCCTGCGCGGTAGCAGGAGCGGCCATTAGGCTGCTGAAGTATGCGAGCATATAGACAAGAGTCCACTTTGCTTCTGCATCGATGTCGGCACACTGTAGGCTGAAAATAGGAACGCTGACAACCTCAGGACCATCAGTATCTGGAGATGTGGGAGATACATCGAAACTCAGATCGTCTACACGCAGTTGATCGCGCTCCTGCGATCTGCTGCCATATTCGGCACGAAGAACATCGAGCAAACTGCTCAACTCGGATCGCAGAGTGAATGCGTCCTCACGTTGCATGACGTGACCGATGTATGGCTGGAGATGGAGGAGCGTAATCAGCATGTCATGCTTCAGGGATGACGATTTTTGGGGCCAGAGGTGCCTGATCAAGCGCACGATATTAATAGTCGCCTTATGTGTCAGTGTAGTGTCCTCCGTTGTTGACCAGGCAAGCACATGGTTGATCGACGCAAAGGCTTCCTGCTGGGGTGTGCCAGCAGTAGGGTTGACCTTGAGGTAGTCAATCAGCGCCCATAGGAGCTTCGGTGCTATGAGACCCAAAGGCGCGTTCGGGGTGACAGTCAAGACCGAGAGACTGCCAAGCAGCTCTTCTGTGACTTGCTTGTACAACGATCGCACACCTTGCGAGCCATTTGACTCTTTGTACTGCGAACGAGAAGACTTGTAACTCATGCTTCCCGCCACAGGAGTCGAACTTGCGCCGGGAACCACGTCTTCCTCCGAGAGTTCATTCTGAATACTTTTAAGACTCTCAACGCAGAAAGACACGACCTGACCCCACTCTTTTGGAGGTAGGTGCTCAGCATGTGGTTGGTAGCTGACAGCCAAGCGAAGGCACTTCGCATAGTCCAGAGCAAGAGGTGCACAGAGACCGCCGCCTGATAGCATAATCATTTGGGTGATGTGATCAAGCAGAGCTTTAAGGGTCTTGAGCTTCAGGGAGCGCACGCCGCCCTCGACTGCATAGCGAAGGACGCTGGCAATGCTGGCAAGGCGTCCATCTGCGGCCGAGCGCGACACGGCAGCCTTTGCTGTGAGCCACGTCGATTGCTCGGAGACGGCGATGCTGAAGAGACTCTCATAAATCCTGTGAAACGAGCCATCTTGGAGGGCTTGAATATTTGAATTCTGGATGTTGTGACGCAGTATCTGTTTGAGGTTATCGAGGCCTTCGTTTCGTTCGGAGATGGTCCGCCCTTTGATCTGATCTGGTTGACGGTCAGGTTAGGTGCTGTGTAGTAGTCCTCTGGAAGTCGTGAAGTTATACGCACCTAAGGCACTAGCGAGCGTGATCTCGCCGCCCATTTTGGCGACTGCCGTGAGAGGTGTGCACTTCGGCGTGGTCCAGTTTTGAGCATCGTTGAGTACACTCAATGCGTATTTTGAGAGTAGGTGTATCGATCGTCACCTACTCAACGCATGCAGGTCAAGAAGAGCAGTGCAGGTGTACGAGCGACATGAGGTTGTCGATGGCGAGCTTCGCGTTTTGGCCCCCGTGCCAGAAGTCGTGTCCGACGCGTTGTTTGATCTCCACGTCCACAGCGCTTTTGAGATCGCTAAGAACTTTGTGTTTGGACAGAGCGCGTTGGGCTTCCACGCACGAGGCCTACGCGACTCCCACGATACATTGCAGGCCCGTCAATTCGCTCTTCCAGAGATGGACGACCCTCTCCACAGACTGCAACTCTTGCAGCGGGATCTTGAGGCCTTCGCAGCGTCTCAACTACCCAACCTCGATCGCCTGGCGGCTGAGCTGGATGCTAGCACAGAAGACCTGAAGAGGCTGTTGCAAAAGAAGAACAAGAGCGAAGACAGTAGGAAGGAGCTCGCGCCGAACACGACACCGAAACCAGAAACTGTCAAGATCCAGGATGTGGAGTACAAGATCAACGATGATTTCAGGCAGGCGGCCATCCTGGTCGCGGACGAGCTGGACCTGGACGAGCTTGAGTCCGCGAAGCTGTGCATCGAAGCGTCACCGGAGGATCTTAGTCAGGTCGACGTGGCATTGCCGTATCGCGCACTCCTACGTTTTCACGATTACCGTCTCACCCTGTTGCAATGTCTGCGTTTGATACTACAACAGCGCGACGAGCTGGGAGACCTGGCCGAGGATCAGAAAGCTCTGTTCGAAGCGGTAGCGGATGACCTGTTCAAGGGTACGGACGGGCGTGCGGAGGGCTCTACTATTTGGAGGAAGTGCGTAGCTGGTCTGAGCGAGGTGGAAAATGCACTGAAGAAGGTGGATGACCATGCCCAAACAGCGCTCATGACTGGGCAAGCATTGGACGAGCAGACAGCGGAGGCAATGGCGCTGCAACGCCTTTTCCTGTCGAGACAGCACGAGGCCATCGCGAGCATCATGACAACGCTTCTCCGCGTCGCACCAATACAGGAGCCTGATATGCGAGAGTTTCTGAGCAAGGCCGCCAGCCTAGAGGCCTCCCTGGACCTCAGCGTGCATTACCTTCCCATCATGGTTGGCGCATCGACCACCTTCGGTTCTGAGGATCGAACGCAAGCTGCGACTGCGCGCAACTTGCACAACCTCTTTGCAACTGGACCGGCTCAGTTGCAATGGAAACAGAGCGGTCTGAAAGCTGCTGCGACTGTCTGCTGGCTCGCCGAATACAGTGCCCGGTTTGCAGATCCGACTGCGGATCCTATGCTACGTGTGGCCGACCGTCAGCAGGCGGAGCAAGAGCGCTCTGATCTATTCGTTCACGGTGTCAAGAATGGCGCTTTTCATCTGTTACTGGCTGCCTGCAAATATACAAAGCCCGAAGTCTGGCACGATCCTGCGAAACTTGGTCTTGTCAACTATCTCCTCGCAGATGCACCTGCAATCCCGGTTGAAGCGCAACCAGCCTCTGAATACTTTGCTGTCTTGTTGGGCAAAGGGCTGCAGAGCTTCACCAACGCTTTGATCAGCAACATGCCGGACGTCATTCGGCGCATCAAGAACGACGAGGACGATCAGCGGCGCCTCAAATTCTCAATGCCTCTCAATGAACCCAGCCGCTATGAGCCAGACCTGGAGCGCTTCATCGTGATAATGGCTTATGCTTTCCAGAATGACCCCGATGCGGCACAAGACTTCTGGTCCGACAAGGACAGTAATCTCTATGGTTTCTTGCGCTGGGTCTCGCAACGCTTGCCTACCCCTCGCGTGGCCGCATTCTGTGAGCTGCTCACATCTACAGCGAGCGACACCAGCTCGGCCAATGCCGCTCACCGCTTCCTTCTCGAAGATACCACAATGGTCTCGGGCAGAATGCGCAAGACGTATAGTGTGAGCTGGGCCCAGATCTTTGCTGAGCTTGACACCTATGCCTCGTCAATCCGAGAAAAGCCGGCCATGCTGCAGGCGGCGGGGCAGGATGTTAGCTCACCGGGCGCTGAACACGTTGAAGGTATTGAGACTGGCATCATGCTGGAGGCGTACCTTCGCCTGGCTGCCCACGTCTGTCGTACAAGCCCAGAAGCCCGGAATTGGTTGTTGAGGGAGCAAAACTTCCATCTAGGCGACAATATGAGATGCTTGGCAGGTAGTGGCATCGAGGGTCGCATCCGAGCTTCGTGTGTCAATATGCTCTCGGCAATGCTCGTCGACAAGACTTCGGACGTGAACGATGGCATGTGGGTATTGCTGGACGATTGGATCAGTGCAGGCGGGCCGCCGGACGCAATTGCATCTCGTCCACAGGCGTTGGGCAGAGCAGCTCCGTCTGAGCGTCACTATCTGCAGCGATTCAATGACCGCCCGGAAACGGCGACCGCTTTTGTGGCGCTACTCAACGGTCTTATAACGCCTCCCACAGTCCAGGCCGAGCCTTCCCTCGATCTGCTCCCGTTTCCCGAGAACCTTGGCGCTGCACACCGCCACGCCGGCATCGATGCCTACGTCGATTTCGCTGTTGGCAACGTCTTCAGGCAGTTGCAGGGTCATATGGCAGCTGGCGCGGACGACGCAGAAATAAGCGTCCTTGGCTATGCCTGTCTAGAGTTCATCGTCCAAGCCCTCGCGACGTTCAACGAGGACCTCGTGCTGCTGGCAAATACTACAGATATTGCCGTTGACAGCGCCATCAAGACCTCGTCGCTAGCCGCTTACGTACGTCTTCATCCGTTCGCGCGGGTAATGGAATGGTTGTTCAACAGCAACGTCATATCGGCCTTATTCAGCTTTGCGCAGCAAGACATTGGGCTCCTCAATAACCTGGATGCGAGGACACCGAAAGCCCAGGCAACGCTGAAAGCTGTCCAGGTCATGAACCTCGCTATGAAGCTCCAGACCACGTTTTTCGACATCGTCCGACCTCTCGTCAAGATGCACTCCTCGAACAAGGCTACTCCGGTAGCAAACGCCGCACTAGCCTCATTCGACGAGGTGGTGCTGAGCCAGATCGGGCGCATTACCGACATTACTACCTTTACTACATGCACACACGTCGACTTGAGCCTTGAGTCACTTGCTCTACTCCAGAAGCTTTCTATCTCAAGGAAGCTCTCTGACACTACCAATGCTGGTCCCGCACGGGAAAGAGTGGGCAGTCGGTTGATCAGCGCTCTGTCTAGCGTCAGTGATGCAGTCGGTATGCAGCTTGGCGAGTGTTTTACCATCTATCAATTTGATTTGGAAAGCGGCGAGGAGCCCGTGAAGCTCATCAAAGCTAGAGCGATCCTAGACCTACTAAGCGGGGGCCTGAACGCATCACCTACCAAACCGACGGTGGCCCATATCTTGCTAGGCTTCCAGTGCAAGGAACGGACGGTTGAAGTCGCACCCCACAGCGGCTTCGCCGACTCTCAATCCCTCTTCCATGGTATTGCGACATGCGCAGCTACGGCACCAGTTGCGATCGAGCCGAGCAATGTGTCTTGGCTCTTGGCAGTGAAGCGCGGGTGCTTAGACGTGCTGCTCAAGCTCGCTCTATCCCCATTGACAGCTAACGTTGTGCGTAAAGAGTTACGAGATATGGACTTTTTAGATGCCAGCGCCATGCATCAGATACCGACAGCCTTGAATGCATTGTGGGATTCTCGGCCGTCGACGGACCCAGAAGCGCTTCTGGACACGAGTGCCGTGGCCATAACGAACTTCCTTCATGTGCGAGAGCTCTTCTTTCTACATGCTGCTCTTGAGCTGCGGGTCGTCGTCGAAATGCGTGCATACTCTGTGCAAGAGAGGATCGTTAGCGCTCTTCGCGGTGCGATACGCGCTGTCGACCAAGATATGCCCGTTCTGTCCATCTTCGATCTCTTTGACTTTGTGGACATCGAAACGGCGCCTGCACTCGAGGTGTCTCCTAAGTACCTCGCAGATTTGGATTTGTCCGTGTGTCTTAAAGACGATGTTGAAGTAGGTACCGCCTTCGATCTGCATATGGCTGAGGAGCTCTTCATTCTACGAAGGCGAGAGCTAGCGATGAACGGGACGATCAAGGACGCGGCAGAGGGGCAGCAGCTGGACGATGAAATCAGAGCAACCCTCGCCTCGCTCGCAAGTCAGAACAGCTGGCGCTCAATACAGGGGGCTCGCTTGTCTACACTGGAAGCATGGACGGACTTACTCTCCTCCCTGGTTGGATCAAGCGGCCTAGAACCGACCGAAGTCGCTGCGCTGGCTCTGCACGGTCTCCAAGTCATCCTTCCCAAGTTTGAGAAGGCGTTGTCAGACAGCCTCGAGTCGGCGGCACTACTAGCTAAGCTGACGCTCGCTTTGGTCCCCGTTGTCACTGCCACGGAAAGACAGGCTACACAGCAAAACGCAGACACAGCACACGAACGGCTACTTTCTGCTTTCCGTGTGTGCCTCAAGACCCTCACGGACAGCAGCACGGATCTGGCACTGCGTGACGTCTGCTACCGAACATGCTGTGCGGTTGCGGAGTCAATGCCGCTGCGCAGCGCCGATGGCAGGACTTCTCCTTCACCGCACGCGAAGCAGCTCATGCAGCTCGCGCAAACCGCCGGCGATCGACTATTGACAGTAATCACCGAAGATGCATTCTCTGGCCGTGGCTCCACCCGCGTCTCAGCACTACTATTCTTGGATGCCCTAGTTGCAGTCTTTCAAGCTGCTCGTGTCAGCTCATCCATCTTCCGTGCGCTGTCGAAGCTGAACTTCCTACCGGTGCTCATCGACAGCAGCATAGGCAGCGTAGCGTCCTCTTTCGTAGGCCCAAACGAAGACCTGGTCACGACGCTGGCATTCTTCCACACTGCTCTTGCCCTCATGCTCCGTACCTGCCGTACCGCAGATGGCACGCAAGTCATACTCAACTCAGGCTTTTTTGCGGCCGTCACCGATAGCCGTCTTTTCAGCACCGACCCGGACATCGGTCTGGACATCGACAACCCTTCGGCGTTGAGGGAGTTCTACAGGCTTCTCTCTGCGGTGCTCAAGGTCATCACTGCCCTCGTTGTCACGCGTGGCTCTAATAATGCCGCTACTCTACAGCAAGCTATGACCTTTTTGCAGCAGAATCGCTTTAGTATGCAAGCTGTGTTCAAGCGAACAAGTGCTTTGAAAAAGACATCGGGGCCACCAGAGAAGGAGGCGGAGCAAGTGGCGGATGAGTTTGCTAGATTGATGCTCGTGACTGGGTTCTTGGAGGTTAGTAGCATTGGTCTATTTGCGAGAGAGTGAATGTTTGCTGACCAACCATGTACAGGACGACGAACCTGCACATCAGCGTGCTTCGATGCTGAACGGCTTTACCTGAACGTAACATCCATCCGCATGTCTTTGCATCTTGAGCGGTTCTTGCATAGCGCTGTCGGGAGGCGGGTCAGGATCAGTATATACAACCAGATTCACTGCAGCTTTGCCTAATTTGTACCTCCTTCTCAGACTGATAGGACTGTAATCGATGAGTTAGTCGTAGTGCAGTCCGCTGTGCAGCCCAATTCTCTTACGGATCCAGCGACTATGTCAACTTCCGTCTTTGCGCCCTGAAAAGTCCATGTACATGTCCAGTTCGTCCCTGTGTCCAATGTGAAGCAGATCAATAGCTCACGCCGTCATCTCAAAGGTCGGGGCAACGCACAGTAAGCTTGGATGCTGGTCGGCTGCCTCGGCCATGTGCTTGGCTAGTGTCCACGTCGGAATGCGCACCTTTCGTTCTTGGAAAGTCAAATGAAATACCTGCAAACCGTTTCACATGTCTCAATAGTTGCACAGCACTCGAGATTCACAGTCTCCCTGCCTACTTCTCACTACTCTCCTCAGTAAACTTCTGGTACGCCTCCGCATCCATCAGGCCATCCACCTCACCTGGATTCGTGACCTTGATCCTCGCCAACCACCCATCGCCCTCTGGACTCTTGTTGATCGTGCCCGGCTTTTCCTCCAAAGCGCTGTTGACCTCCGTAACGACTCCTGAGACCGGCGTCATGATGTCCGAGGCGCTCTTCACGGACTCGACGGCGCCGATGGCGTCGCCCTTGTTGACTTCCATGTCTGTCTGCGGGAGCTCGACGTAGACGACGTCTCCGAGGGCTTTGGCGGCGTAGGTTGAGATGCCGATTGTGGCTGGGAAAGAGTGTCAGTCATGGCACCTATTGATGGGGCTGTGGAGGGAAGGCATGCCGCTCTCAGGGTTGCTTGTATCGATCCATTCGTGGTCTTCCGTATATCTCTTCTCAAACGCTGCGGCGTATTAGTTGCGGTGTCCCGTCTTTCATGGTGGCTCAAACATACACCTCGAGCTGGCCGTGAAGCTCCTCGCTGGTGTAAAGGCTGGTCGTTGCGCCCGTAGGCGTAGATACTGGTTGCGACTACATCTCGCCAAGCTCTTCGCGGGACCTTGAAGGGCTTTGGCTAACGATGCTCCGGACTGTCCAATTGCTGCCGACATCTTTGCTCAGTCTGTGTGCTATTCCCTTGCGGCAGTGGAGCTTGAAGTGAGCGCATGCAGTCACTGCACTCCAATGCCCTCGAGCTGTCTCGGCGTCGCGGACCGAGGCGCGAGACGGGCTCGGGGGAGAGTCTTGGCGTCAGCCTCTCGAACTGCTTCAGGTCCGCGTCAACTTCACGATGTTAGCGCGGCGAAGGCTCCTAATGATCCGGCGATAACACATCATGCTCTACGAGCTAATAGGCGTGGTAAGTCGTACAACATCTACGCATCTCGTCATCTCTAACGTGCCATGCAGGTCCGCCCCGGCCGCCCAATTACCGAGATCAAAGAAATCACCCGCACGACTGGCTCCCTCATCCTCTCTGCCGGCGGCGTTGTCCGCGGCATCACCAACTGGGGCACCTTCCTACTTCCCAAACCTGCGCGAAAGCAGGGCGCCACATACCACCAGGGCCATTACTTCATTCTGCGGTTTGACTCGAGCGCGAAAACACAGCACGCAGTGAGGCGGACGTTAGGATTGGATCCCAGGATGATTCGGTATAGCGTTGTGAAGCTGGGCGACAAGCTTGAACAGGGTGCTGGAATTGCAGGAAAGGTGCAGTGGCCGAGTCGGGCGGCGATGGACCATTGATGGATGTGATTCAGGACCTATAGGACGTTCGCGTCCCGTCAAGGAGGGGAAAACTTCCTACAGCATTGGGTGGCGTTGGTCGGGTTACATGGAACGGGCATACAAAAATGTTATTGACAGGAGGGAGAACATTCCCCGTACCGCTATCTGCGTAGCTTTTCGACGATCGTATTCCCCATGCTACTTCATGGCAGCTCGATCCTCTCACGATCTTCTCTGGACCGGTCGAGAACGCTCGAAACCTTTTCCCACAAGCTTCCGCCAATCGTGGAAGAAACAGAAAGCAAAACTTACAACAGAAGGGACCCGCATATGGTCACCTGCTATACTCCTGATCTAGGTCACCTCAAAGGGTGACATTCACGTGCCCCGGACCTTGGTCATTTTAATATTGTTGACCCTCTTTTCTTTGCGACATATGGCCGTACGTGGTAGAGTAGAGATCAAAATACTATATGAAATACCCGTGGACACATTCTGCCATCTTGTACTGACTTGCAGCTCCTGCAGGAATCGTGGCGCTGTCAGGGGACCTGACGACGGCGGGCATGCTAGGAGGTAGTTGCCAGCTCAGAGAACGCGGTTTGCAAGAAGTATGACTAGACCCGACATTTTAGTCTTGCAATATCATCAAAGATCTATGTCGACGTTCTATTCTGGTATATGTACTTCGTGGCGCAAACAGGAGGTCGCTGCCCTTCGCAAGACTTATACCAGCATGCCTAGGTCAATGCGTAAGTCAATGTATCTGCCGTCGGCTGTCTATTTGCACCCTCGTCCTGTCACTTGGTCGACGAGAAATATGGACCGTGGCCAGCTAGCACAGGGACCCATGCAGTGAGCCTGGAACTCTCTCACGAACGCTTGGATACGCAATAGTCACAAGGTAGCGTCGGAGCAGAATCGAGCTTAGCATTGGTCTAGAGAAAACCAGCAGTTGAGAGGCATATCGTGGCTGCATCGTAGCGGTTCATCGACGTCTTGTTCGGCACCTGCGGGATTATGGGGACCTTGAATTCCTAGACTCGGTGACATCCCAAGAACATGTCTGAACTCCTCTGCAATCCATGCGACGAGTGCTTGGTCCGCTTTCTAGTCCTCGTGCAAACTGTAACACGATCTTCAAACTTCATGAAAATGTTGGTAGGAGCAATCATTGGTGCGCAGCTTTTTACTGAAGCTACATCTCCGTCTCACAGCACAAGCGTCAATCCATTGGCCAGCCGTAGAACGCCATAGCGCAGCTCTCGTACCCACTGAGCCCTCGTAATGCTGTATGCCATCTCGCGTACACCTCCTCCATCTCCTTCCCTCGCCCGATCGCTTACCGGTGCTGCAGACCGTTAGTGACCTATTCCGACTTCGCCGCTTTCTCGACCGCCATACCTTGGTGAAGCCGATGTCGGTGCTCTTTTCGCGGAAGCACTGACGGCAGATGTTCAGGCCGTACTTGCGAATGAGACCAGCCTTGTGCGTGCAGACGCGGCTACCCAGTTGTCAGCCTATTTCCTCTTCCAATTTTCAAGTATCTCGTTCGCCGTCTATATCGCGTGGTGTTCTGCAGACATACCACTCTCGTGCACCCTTGCCGTAGGTGCGCGGGCGCGAGTACCAGACAGATTCGTGCGACATATTGGCGGTTGTTGGAGGGCTTCGGTCGAGGGTGGGGAGGCTGTAGGAGCCGTTAGATTTCCTCGCTCTTTTTCGATTGCACTGTAGTTGGAGGTATCTCTGGATGCCGTACCTTAAGTGGTCGCTGAACTGTGGTGTCGCTGGTGTCTGTCGCAAGGGCTTGGCGCTCAATTTCGATGTGGACGTGCAAAAGTAAGCTCGGGCCCCGGCAAGCGGACGAAGCCGTCTTGGACTGCATCAGGCATCAAGGCTGCAATGCGCGCTGCCCCCAGCCCGGACTGAGCTTGAACCGTGGATAACGTAGCACCTCAATTCTATCTGGTATCTTGGCATCAACAGTCCGTCCCAGTCGCGGGTGGTGGAATATAGCGATTGCGAGCGCTTGATGCGCGACTGAAGCGTCAGAGACAGCACCGCATTAGAAGGGCGTCGACCTCATCACACGAACCCACTAACCCTGCCATCATGGTACCTCCCGCCATGCACGCGCGAACGAACGGGAGAGAGACAAGCATCACTAACCAGAAGCCGGACAGTCGCGCGACTCATCCTTCACCTACATCCACCTGCACGCCTCGCACCACGCAGATCTCCTCGAATCCTTCACCTCAGTCAAGCTCCCCGCAGAAGACATTTACGTTGATCCGCGCTACCAGCCTATCAATCCGGATGAGGAGGATGACGTGGTACCGGATCAGCACGCGGCGTTTGGGATTCAGAGGGCGACGCAGAAGGCTAGGGAGCCGGCGTGGAAAGATCTGGGGCTTGAGGGGTTGATGGCTGCGGGGCCGCCGAATAGGCAGGCGAACGGGGGCGCTGGGCAGGGTGGGAGGAGGCAGGGTGTGTTGAGGTGAAGCGTTGCTGGTGCGTAGTGGAATTGAAGCAAGGGTAGGGTGTTCAGGTGTGGGACACGGTTTCTGGCCTTGTCATGCGTTCGAGATACCCATAAGCGATGAATTCATTTGCATGATTGACTGCAGGCGAGCGGCTATGAGGGCGGAGATGGCAAGCTCTTATCAGAAAGCGAAGCACTACTGGTGCCAACTAGCCAAATGCCTTGCCGTAAGTGAGTATCGACCCACTGCTTCGGCGCACGCCAATTCAAGAAGATTCCACCGCTTGCACAGGTTTCCATACTGTGGCAACCAGATAGATCGACCAAAAGTTAAACTACCGAAACACCACGCTAATCCCACAAGTCCCATCAATAACTTACACGAGCCCTTGAACAGGCCTCAGAGCTTCCCCAACCACAGCATCAAACACATCCCTCTTCGAACTCGTCCCATTCGTAGGCGTAAAGTCCAGGTTCCCCACATCGCACCAATTCTCGCTCCCCACCTTCACCGGCAAGCACGAGAGGTACTTACACCACGAACAGGTCGTCGGCTGCTTCTTGTAGAAATTCTCAATCAACAGGATAAATCCGACTAGGCAAGCGATCAAAGCCGCGACGCGTACGAGCCACCAGACCCACCAGATCCCGCGGCGATTCTTGAAGAAGCCGAGAGGCTCTTTGATAAAGCCTTTCAGCCCTTCTTCGCGCAGGGAAGTGGATGTGTATGTGGAGTGAGTGTTGCTGAGGCCGCTGTAGCGGGCCGTGTCGTGGCTCTTGCGGCGCGCGATGACGGCTGGCGATCGGAGAATGCAGACGCCGAGGACGAGGCCCATTAGGAAGCCGCCGATGTGACTGAAGTTGTCCAGACCTGGGAGGAGGCCCAGGACAAAGGCGATGACCACGTCTACGACAATGAAGAGAAGGTCTTTGATCGGTCCTTTGCGTTGTTTCCAAGTGTAGAGTAGGTCTACCAGGGTGATGGCAAGGATGCCGAAGAGGCTGCCTGAGCAGCCGCAGGATGCTATCCCGTTGGCTGCGAAGTTGCCTCCCAGTACAAAGCCGAAAATGCCGGCTGCGAAGTAGACGAGGAAGAATCGGACGCTGCCGATTAGTTTCTCGACGTCGCGGCCAAGCGTCATCTGCAAGAGCAGATTGAAGCCGATGTGGATGATTCCAGCGTGCAAGAAGATGGGGACGATGAAGCGCCACCACTGGTTCGGAGCAGGAGAGTCCGTTATGGAGCCACCAACATGCGGGTTCGGCACGCCGCTGAATCCGCAAAGCTCGCTGAGAGAGCAGGATACGCTGGCGCCGGTGGTGCTAGTGGCGTTCGGGCAGGGCCATGAGATGTCCAAGGTTGCGTTCTGGACGTTTGGCATGTTGTGCATGCACGGTTGATACCTCGCTCCCATGTTGATGAGGACGTAGGGTGAAGGTCCGATCATAGGGTTGAAGGAGGGGTGTATCTCGATAGGTGACTTAGTCAAGACCGCATTCTTTATGATCTCAGCGATGAAAACCACCAGCTCGACGGCCGTCAAGATGTACACAACCCAAGTGACCTTTCCGGTGAACCAGCCCTCTTTCTCCTTGCTCCGTCCTCCCCGCCGCTTGTCCGGATCCGCATCTCTCACAAATGGATCTTCTTGTTGGTGTGGCAAGATGGGTGCTATCGTAGTGCTCGACTCGTGCTTTGGTCTTCGCCCATTCATCGGTATTGCATTCTCATCTTCGAATGGATCTGCGTCATCGTGTATCCGGCCTCCTGACCCGGCATACGATTGTAACGGTGTCTGGTGCTTGTATTGGTAGGTGTCGTCGTCAAATGGCGAAGGCGAGTGCGAGTGCGTGTCTGATGGCAAGGGTGGGAGGGGCGCGTCTGTACGGTAGCCGAAACGCGCATAGTCGTCTTGCGGGTTGGGATGGTAGGACGACTGGTAGTAGTCGTTGGCAGCCATAGCTGCTGTTACTGTCGGGACTGCGCAAGTCTACAACATAACCACCTCCTGTTCCTTGCGAAGCGGGTTGTTTGCTATGGTACCCTTCCTGGCGCAAGTCGCGGTCGCGGTCCTTGATGCACGTCTCAGGATTGGTGAAACTTGGTTGTATGAAGGTTGCTGCCGAGTGAGCTACCGGACGGACTAAACCGTACCTTATGCGCTTGTTGATTGCGACGACTGACGAGCACGCGCTTGGCAGCAGACGGCCTCAAGATCAGATACAGTATTTTGGCACAATGACGGGAAGATGTGTGTTGCAGAAGGGCGCAGAATAGCAGGAAAGTGGCGAGAAAATGTTTGGTCGTGAATAGAACAATTGGTGGCTTGGAAGCTCCATGACGCCTCATCAAGCGCCCTTAGCGTTCGATCCATGCGTGGATCGGCAGAGGCATCTATATAAGGCTAAGGTACCCACACTCTCGCACCTCAGCCTCTTCAATAATAACGTCTTGCGTCTTGACTCTCGCGTCCAATGAGGGCTGACACGTCAAGCGCATCGACCTTCGTATTGATGCAAGTGCACTGGCACCCTCTGCTCTCCAGCTCTTGGGACGAAGGCCTCTGTATGCCGATGGACGTGTACCACCAGCCTTAGGGCTTACCAAGCTGAAGGCACTCTCGGGAGCTTCACATGACACTGCAGACCGCGGCGAAGGTCTGGCCACATGCTGGAGGGTCTCACTTGGGCTCGGGGAGGATCAGGGGTGACAGCGAGGTGGAAGTCAGTCGAGCACAACGTGGGTTCTAGCACGGATGGGCATCTCTGTTAGGGACTTGCATGTTCTCAAGTAGATGAGACTTGCAGAACATGAGGAAGTGGCACCCGCGCAGACTACCCGTTGGACCTGTCCTCTCTTCGACCCAGTCCATCTATGTGGTCAATTCACGTGATGGCCTGACGCATGTGATTCCACTGTGGACCTAAATGATACTCCCGGATCTCTGAGTCTTCCATGCAATACATGTATGCTGTTTGATTGCATCCTGGGTCGGACTTCAACATACTCATAAGGCCAACGGACCGAATCGACGTAGCAGTGCTTCACATCCCCTCTCATTCCCAGAAGCCCATGGCCGGGCCTTTGTCGCGAACCGGGTAGCTCAAGGCACAGTGCAAGGCAACTTGAAGGGCATGAACTAAGGTCACGCGGCTGAACACCGGCCTCTCACATTGTTACTACATCAGTGCAAATCAAAACATTGGACCATCAACCAAGGCTACCAGAGGTCCATAGTTCGAACCTCTCACTGACCGTTCTCTCAGCACTTCGTCACGCTGCGCGCACCGACGCGCTTCGACGCACTAGTAAGATGAGTCTCCAAGCGGATCGGGCGACCACCGTCTCGCACAGGGATGAAGGTACAAGGAGAGGTTGAAGCCTCGTGCGCCCCACCGCTGAGGCACTGAGAACAGCGCAGAGAACTGCACAGAGAACTGCACAGAGAACGCCCACCGACTAGCTAGCGCTGGGCGCACGTCAACACACAATAACAAAACAACGGTCTCACCGTAGACCTGGATTTCTTCAGTTTTCAGAAGCTGGTGGGGGAAGATTCCAAGTAAGTCTCTCCCCTCCCTACATCGCAAACATTAGGACCTCTAGTAGCTTTTTTCTTTTTTGCCTGCTGTCGTACCAATTACGCTTTTCATGCACACACAAGGTCCCTTACACTAGAGCTGTGCATTATGTCTCGGCTCTCATACTTTCACTACGCCATCCTGTAATTCCTCTCCTCAAGCGCAAGGACATGAAGCAATGTCTGACCGGCTTAACATCGGCTCTAAGATCATGTCTATATCAATTCAAAAAGACTCGTCGGTCTGTCAAAGCTACTAGAGGTCCTCAGTTCGAACCTCTTACTAACCAATCACCTAGCACTTCATCCACCGAGCAGCCTTCACTTAAGGTGCTCTCACGAACAACAATAACAACAGTCTCTCGTCCACCATAGCGCAGAGAAAAGGTACTCCGCGCCACTCAACGTGGCACAGGAAATAAATCAGTCCCGCGTGCCGCACTGGCGTAGGGAAGACGACAGCGCGCCCACCGCGACGCTGCAAACAGAAAAGCGCGCACACAGATGACGCACTAGGAAAACAGGGCAGCCATCGAGGCGCTCTCGCTGCAGCAAGCGCGCCCGACGTCTGCAGATGCGAGGGAGGATCCCTCGCTATCAACAGGAACAACGTGAAATTCATAACTTCACGGATACCCAAGGTCATGCTTGAAAGCATACGCTCACCGACTAGCTAGCGCTGGGCGAAATACAACACACAACAACAAGACAACGGTGGCTCTGAGAGCTGGGGTCTGGTAGTTTTCAACTTAAAGTATCCCGTAAGTCATCTCCCTCCCTCAATATAAGGACTTCTGGTAGCTTTCTCTTTTTTTTGGCTTCGTGTCACTAATCATTGATTCTTCTTTCTTACACCTCTGAGGTACTTTGGGACATGCTTCGCGCTTTGCTCATGACTGGTAACAAAAGTCATTGCGTCGTGTTTCGATTGTCATGCTATTCATCTATTCGTCTATCTCATTCACTCATTGTGTCTTCATCACGCCGTCCCATAACTTTCATCCTCGCCCCGCGCAACCAGCGCCTCCCTTTCCCCAGTTGCCCTACCTTCACTAACACTAGGAACCCAACCCCTCAACCACCCACTCACCCTCCGCCAATGCCACTTTTGATCCTCCTCCAGCACCAGCACCTTCGCAGCGCTATCACCGTACAAGAAGAACTGCACGCCAACACTCCAGTCCAATCCAAGCACACCCGCTGCGCCAAGGAAGAAAGGCAAAGCAGCACCGACCCATCGAGCTCGATCGCTACCTGCAGCTCCTACCCAGCCACCACCTCCATACGGACCGAAGTCAAACCACGCGCAAGGATTGGTGAGCAGAGCGGAGGAGTAAAAAAGGTTACCGCAGAATGCTGCCATGAAGAGGAGCGGACTGAGGCCGGCTGTCGATTTACGCTGCCAATTCTTGAAGAGTTGAGGGAGGCGTGAGCCAAGGTACAGGAATGTTGACATCCATGACAAGATGGTGCCTGCGGTCTCCAAAGCAGTCGCTTTAGTAGGAGTAGTCTGCAGTGTGGGCCTTCCGAGCGGCGAGGCGTGCGTGATGGCTATCAAGCACGCGACTAGCAGCATGGTGCGGGGTGAGGGAGATGGCAAAGGCGAAGAAGCTCCAGCTCGGTAGATGCCAGTGCCGCCTGGTGTGCGCGACAAACTCGATGATGCCAGCTCTTCCCGCGACTTGCGCTCACGTTCAAATGTAGGCTGCCGAAAGATGATGCGGGGTCTGCTGGGTTTCGCATTTCCAGCATCGGCTTCCATTTGGCCATCCCCGTTGGACATTTGTCCTTGAATCGACGCACCGTCGATGGTCATTTCCTGCATCCCTCCTTCTGGCCTATCGCCACAGTTCCTCGGCCATACCTTCCGCATGATGTGCCCATGCTTCAATCTTTCATACCATATCCACTGACCTACCAGACACAGATCAACAAAGACGTAGTAGGCTCCAATGGCCACCTGCCATGTTGCTTGATGTGTGAATAGCGCTCCTAGGAGGTTGCTAATGTCTCCTAAGCACCACTCCACCAGGAAGAAAATCGATAGTCCTGAGGTGCTGCCGAGATTGTAATTCTTGTAGATCTGGGGCAGCTGTGCGAAGAGCCACGCTACTATGCTAAGCGTGCCAAGGGTATTGGATGTAAACGCGAGAGGTGTCGGAACGCAGGTATGGAATGCACTGCTGAAGCGGAGGAGGAAGTCGTTTGTGGGTTCGCAATGAGCGGGTAAGGCTGGGTGCAGGGCGAGGTTGTGGAACCATGGCATGATCGCTAAGGAGACGTTCTGTAAAGATGCTGTATGGGTTTGCCAACTGCTTTCAACGCTCGCTGGACTAGGGAGGCGGATATAGGTGTGTGCTGCCTTAGACACCTGAGCGCAAGCCTCGCAGATTCTCTCGAGCTCGCGTGTCCTGGATGATAGCCCAGCCTGACTCCAGCAGCTGACGAGCTGGCCTGTCTGGGCTTTCGAAGGACTGGCAGTAGCGTGCTAGCTCGTAGTGGATGTTGAGCTCCGAGATAGGTTGCAGCGTGGAGATGCCGCACCGAAACAGGAACAGATACGCAGATGCCCTTGACAAGATGAGAAGAAGAGAGCTTGTAGGGAAGAAGGGAGAGAAGAAGCAGAGAACGCGCAGTCTAGGGTCGCTACCTGACCGTAGATAGTAGCAGTCAACCACATGGACATGTGGTACTGTAGTCAGGGCAGTGACATCGTATCAAGCGACGTCGGACGAGGTGGGTGAGGTGGGCCGCCGTGGGGATAATCATCACGCGCGCCATGCGCTGCTAACGACCCCGAGAAGCGCCGGAGCGGGACGTGAACTATGCTATGCGCCATCTTCGCAAGAGTCGCGCAATATTGCCGACGAGAGGAGATGACTGGGCAGAGATAGAGGTGCGTGTTGAAGTCCGGTGCGCGCCAGAGATAAGACTTAGTCACATGGACTTGCGCCTGCCTTTCTTGGTGAAGTTTCAATCGCCGAGATCTGGGGCTGGAGCGGCCCGAACGAGCGCGACGGGATCGCGCCCGTCTCTCAGCGGCCGAGACAAAAGTCATGGTGTGTGAAGGTGCTGTTGCCTTGGACAGCACGATATTGAAGTCAGCGTCAATCATCCTGCCGGAAGCTGGAGCTCTCCTCGATCTACGGCATGTTACTGCGTGGCAATTACATTGGCCCGTCAATCAGGGGCATGCCAAGTTGAGGGTTGAGACATTGCCTTATGCTGGTTACAAGATCAACACACGCCTTTGTGAAGCTCGCGCGCTCGACAGCTGGCCCCAGTCTGATACGGAGACGACATATCCAGAAATCGGCCGTGGTATAACACATCCACAGACGCAGTGATAAGGCCGTGCTGGGCTCGGTTGCTCACGGGATCTCACGCCACCTTGCCACAAACATGAACAATATGAGCAACGAAGATGAGGACTTGAAGCAAGCCATTGCGCTCTCGCTCACCTCGAATGCCACTGCTGAAGCAGTCACCGCGGTACCTATTGCTGGAAATCCATCAGACATACCATCTAAGGCCACTCTTGGATTAGCTGGTTTCGATCGACGAGCTATGGAGCAAGAACGTCTTGCAAGACAGGCAGCTCGTGGTATAAAGCGCGAGAGTTCGATCTCTCCACCGGCAACCCGGAGGTCTAGAAAGTCACCGAAAATTGAAGAGACTGGTGTTGATCTACCGAGCGGCGCTCGATTGAACTATCTCTCCACGTTAGTCGACGACCAGCAGGAAGATCGCAAGCCTGCTGCTGCGAACAACGCTACTAACCGACATCGAAGTACACCGAAGATAGCCGCACCCGTCAATGACACTAAGCGAGGACCTATGACGACTGCCACATCTGTGCCTCAAGGCGGACTCGTGTATCCAGACGGCATGGTGAAGAAGACGTGGGCATTTGGTCACGATCGATCAAGTAACGAAGTCAAGCTCGAGGAAGTTCTGGAACCACGCACGCTTAGGACAGCTGTTCTGTCAGCCTTCCAATGGGACTTGGACTGGGTGCTAAAGAAGCTCAAAACTCCGCGGGACGGCGGAAGCACAAAGTGCATCTTTATCATGCAGGCGAAAGAGCCGGGCGAGAGGCAGAGGATGAAGGAGGCCGTCGAGCCGGCTCAGTCGTATCTGCGTCTCTGCTTTCCTCCCATGGAAGGTCAGACATGGTGTATGCATTCCAAGCTGATGTTACTATTCCACCCGGAGAAGCTGCGTATTGCTATTCCAACTGCGAACCTTCTGAACTTTGATTGGGGTGAGACTGGATCAATGGAGAATTCCGTGTTCATGATAGACTTGCCACGCCTTGCCGACGAAAAGAAAACAAGCGTCGACAAACTGACATCCTTTGGAAGGGAGCTAGCATACTTCCTCGAGAAGCAAACCGTCGATCAGGACGTAAGGGAAGGGCTGCTCAACTTCGACTTTGGTGCAACTGAAAGCATGGCCTTTGTCCATTCCGTGGGCGGAATCTCTTACCGCGACGAAGCGAAGCGCACCGGCTTCTTAGGCTTGAGCAGCGCGGTACAGCATCTCGGTCTTCATGCCGAAGACGTCGAAATCGACTTCGCAGCATCCTCAATCGGCTCGCTTAACGATGACCAACTCCGCAACCTCCACTCAGCAGCAAAAGGCGAAGATGTAATTGCTCGCACTGCAAACGCTCAAACGAAAACCAAAGCCAACTTTTTCAAGAAGAGCGAGAAAACGGCCACTGGCAAGGCCAGCAATGTCCGAGACAGAGTCCGCATATACTTCCCCACCCACGAAACTGTCACCTCCTCCAAAGCCGGCGCCGCGGGCACAATCTGCTTATCACGCAAATACTACGAGAACATAGGATTCCCTCGTTCCTGCTTCCGAGACTACATCTCCACGCGCGAAGGCTTGCTCAGCCATAACAAGATCCTATATGCTCGAGGGAAGAGGAGGGAAGGCCGAGCAGTCAAGGATGTGGCTTGGACGTATGTGGGGTCGGCAAATATGTCTCAGTCGGCGTGGGGGAATCTAACGTATGATAGAAAGGAGAAGGCGTGGAAGATGAATTGTAGGAATTGGGAGTGTGGCGTGCTACTGCCGGTTCCGGAGGCGAAGCTCAAGGAAGTGAAGAAGGAGAGGGAGGCTGTGGTTAAGAAGGAGGTTGTGGATGGTGAAGATTCGGAGACGGAGAGTGAGGATGGAACAGGCGAGGACTCGGAGACGGAAAGTGAGGGTGGTGAGGCGGGTACGACTGCTGCGGAAGGGCTGGGTGAGCTTGTGGGGATGGAGGTCTTCGAAGGCTTGGTGGATCCGCCGTTCTTGCATCCAGCGCCCGACTATGGTGAGAGTGAGCCGTGGTACTTTCTGGAGTGTAATCGATGAGACTATCGCTGGCCGAGATGGACGACTTGTTGTGGAAGAGGTCCGTCGGCCGCTACTCGTCTCATCTGTACGCGATACGCGTCTTGCAGGCGTAGACAGGCGGACGGTTTCCGATGGCGGTGAACGCTTGTCCGCGCAAGTGTTCGCCAGTTGCCATTACTGGACGACTATGCTCTTCAAGACATCATCAGATGTCAGAAAACCTTGTAACCAGGAAGACAAGCACTCGACATACTAAAGCGGGTATTGAGAGCAAAGCCCGCAACTTCGCAGTATCATTGGCACACTATCAAGCCGCCTAAGGGGTATCTCTGAAAAGCTATTGCAAAGGGACACCCAGACGCATGCGCGAGCCACCCTATGTCACAGCCCATATGAACATTCATAGAGGACCGTATCTGCAAACATCGACTTCGTACATCGTTTCTCATTAAAGTCATCGTGAAGATCGCACGTGCTCTTGCAAAGAAGCGGAGACAGAATCTTCAAGATTTGCAGCGTTCCCTGGTAGCCAGCGACTTAACTGAACCCATTGCCACCGTTCTGAATGTCACTGTCACGCAGTAACATCTCGAGCATGTCAGTCCCGCCAATCTGCGGACCGTACATCGTCTGGTTAACTTCCGCTCCTGGCGCGATGTTGAGGAGATTGTCAAGCGGCAGCGTCAGCCAGTCCTGGCCGCCCAAGCCGAAGGCGTTCGGGTTATTGGCGCTGTACGCCTCGTACCCGCCGTTCGGAGCATTGCCAGCCGCCATTGGATTGGAAGCATCTGGGGAGTTGACGTTGAAGCCTGGTGGCGGCATGACCATGTAGTCGCTGCCAGCCAAGTCGTAGGAGTCCGTAGAGATGCCGAAGAGTGGGTTGTTGGATGGTGTGTTGCCGCCGTTCGGGTAGTTGTAAGTCCATTGCTGTTGGTTCGGCAGAGAGCCAGCAATGGCTTGAGACTGCTGCTGCATTGGCTGAGCGTGCATTGTAGGGCCTGCAGCAACGGGACCACTGGGACCTGGTGTCAAGCTGTCCGTGTGGCTGACGCGCTGGCTGCGCGAGGCACGACCGTCAGCCGTAATGCGGACAAGGCGCGGCCTGAGGCTCTGCGTCAGCTTGTCCAGGAGCTCGGCGAAGCGGCTGGCGACGTGCACGTCATCGACCACGCAGGTCGTAAGCGCTTCGACGGTGCGATCCATGAGGTTGAGAGAGTCGGCGACATCGCTTTCACTGGCGCCAAGCGAGAAGGATTTGAGTAGCATGATCGCCACACTGATAATGCGGAAATACGTACGCACAGGCGCATGCTTCAGGTACTCGCCAGGGTACAGTCCGTCGACGACAGCCTTCAGCAGATTGCGCGCAGCGTCACCAACCGTGACAAGGTATTTGCGGTCGCCACCGAGCCATCTTCCTAGCGTCTGAGGATTGATAGCATCTTTGACAGGGACGCCATTCTGAGCAACCGTTCTGGCCATCTCGAATGGAGGGTCAAGCACTTGCGCCATCGGATCTTCATTCGCGCAACGCTCGGCCACGGCCTGTAAGGCCAAGGCGTTGACGTAGACCCTGCAATACTCGTACTCGATCTCAAGAATGTGGCGCATGTACTTTGGTATTGCCAAGCACGCTTCGAACTCCTCACGCCACTTCAGCAGCGGCTCTTGGTGGCGGTCGAGGGCAGCCTTGTAGTCGCCATTCTTGATGAGGTCGCGAGTGAAAGCCTTGTTGGCGAAGATCTTCTGGTTGCCTTCGCGCATAATGGCGGCAAGACGCAGCCAGAAATGAAGCACGGTCTCTTGAATGCTGGAGTGTGTGCTGCGGATGTAGAGGGCGCTGTCTTCTGGCTTGCTGTAACTGGCTGGCAGCATAGATGTGAGACCGAGACGACCAGATGTCTGGGTGACGTAGACGAGGAGAAGGTCGCGAACATTGCCACGACGTCGGTCATAGGCCCCAAGATCGAGCGCTGAAAGAGGCTGGCCGTCCATGTTGGAGGCGTGACGTTGCCAATCGCTAGAATCGAAGACGCCTATTTCGAAGCTGAGAGACATGGCCATACCAAGTAGCATCCAGCACATGCGATCGCTGCGCCAGCAGGGCTCGAGCCATGCATCCATGCGGTGGCCGCCGATGCCATTCGGGAGGTCGTTCTCCGAGACGTATTCGGGCGTGCTGACTGGCTGATCTGGGACCATGAGCTCCTCGTCTGCCTCGTCGGGTGGGAAGTGCATAGCCCGCGGATGCCACTCGGTCAGCAGGACAAGCGACTCCACCGTGCCAAGAGTGCGTAGGCCTTTGCGTTCCAGGGGGTTGACATCGCTGCCAGGCTCAGCACCAGCGCCGCAAAACCCACCTCCGAACTGCTCTTGACCCCAGACAACGCGATTGACCATGCCGGACAAGTACTTCCAAAGCTTGTCATGAATGGAATGCGGACGGCTGGCCGCGCCGGGGCCCACAAGCTTCATGTGTCTAGATGCGACAAGTAAGATGGTGACGGTAAGCATCGGCTCCTCAGTGAGCATCTTCTCGTGGTACTCATGGGCTCGAAAATCGGGAAGTGCGACAGGTGTCAGCGGAGAAAGGTACTTGTAGAAGTAAGACACATAATCGATAGCCTCCCTTGGCGTGAACCAGCCGGCACGCACGAAGCGGTGGCGCGACCATGCTTTGATGGCACGATTGTACGCGGCTATGTCGAAGGCCGGTCGGTCCTTCGATTCGCTGTCTGCGTTGATCGATGCTCCATAGCTGCGAGGCCCTCCGCGGTCCATTGTTGGGCTTGTGGCAGAAGGCAGGGAGACCGGGCTGACTCCATTGAAGCCAGGCTGCTGCTCCATGAGCTCTTTGCTGTTCATCCGGTCGCGCATTTGTGCAACGTCAGACAGCAACTTGAGCGCATCGTGGCCACCGTGAACTTCGCGGATCTGCAAGCTGGCAGCCACAGCCTCGCTGGCCTTGATATCCTCTTCGCCGAATTGCTGAGGCTTCTGCGCCTGCGGCCGACGCAATGGTTGGGTCTGGGCCAGACCACCGCCAGGCGTGAGCGGTCTGTCGACCTCCTCGTCATCGTAGGGGCCGTCATTCTGCTGAGTGATCTTGACCCGCTTCTTGTTCTTGATCTCGTATAGACCATCCTCATCCGTGCCGACGTCCCCGCTCTCCGCCTCGTTCCTCTTCTTGCGTCGGGTGGCTGAGAAGTAACACTCCTTTGACTCCCTCCTGCATCGTACACACGGCGGATCGTGGGGATTGTCGACTGACCCGAGATCGCAACGCACCTTGCGCTTGCGGCATGGTATACAAGCTTATCAATGTCAGCATCTGTGTTCCGGGCTTCCCTCACCAGCTTTACTGCCACATGCGACTCACCTTGATATGTGCGCTGGTGACCGCTCGGGTCCTTGCCTCCGGCTTGCTGCTGCACTTCGTCCGGCGTGGCAGACGAGTACTGCAACCCGCCAGGCAGCTGGTGCTGGTAGTTGTTTACCTCCATCGCTGGCGTTTCACGGGAAGCGCTGGAAACTGTTGAACCGCCGCAAAGCGCTCAGGCAGACACGGTCAGCCTCGGCCGCCCGCGCGGTCGTCAATCGCAATGGGATGGCTCGTCCCGAGCTGCTGCACAAGCCAACTGCCAGGACGTCGCCGGGCCGGCCACCAATTACGCAACTTCTTCGCGTATCGTGGGTGCCCGCAGCGCCGACTTCGAGTTTCCGAAACAGGTAGGTACGCTTTCTCAGGTGTCGTTGTTTGGAGCAGGATGATCTCAATGTTCTTCGAAGTCGCTCTGTGTTCTGTCAAAAGCATGTCGGTGATTGTGCACCGGTCGTCGTCAATGCTTCGGCTTGAAGAGGCTCGTCCATTACAGTGAAGGAGTGATCGGAGAAGTCGGTGCTTAGAAAGCAACATGTTGACTCACGTCACGAGCGGGCGGAACAGCCAAGCCGAGTGGCGGTGCAGCAGCGGAGAGCACGTGAGGCCGCGGCGACGACGTCAAGGACACTCACAAGCCAAAATGTCGCTTGTAAGACGAGAAGCGCATAGGAGAGAATAGATCGATTAAAGGCAAGTAGAGAACATGGCCGGCATGCATGAATAGGAGCTGGTTCTGTATCACATCAGCTGCGGTGACAGCACGGCGCATTGACATTGTACCACGTATGCGTTGATCGCCTCGCTGCGGTGCCTGCCACATCAAGGGGACTACCTGCGAGGCCCAATCGCTCACACAAGGTCGAGGGGATGGATTCGAAGGACATTGCAGAGTGAACGGCAGGGCGGGCGGCGCGACGACCATTTGACTTTGGAAAGAGACCTTCGATGTCAAGTGTTCATCGGATCGCTACCCGACTGCGTGAAGTAGGCTCGGTTGCGGGTTTTGAGGATCTCCTTCGTGCATGCTACTCGCCCAAATTCCAATTCACACTCTACCTTATCAAGCCTTACCTCTTCTTACCCTTCATCTTCTCCGCCAATCTCTTCTCAGCCCTGACATCCTTCTTCAATCTCGAGTCGACCATCTTATACTTTCCCTTCACACCCCTCGGCCTCCCAGACCCCTTATTCGCCCCTCCAGCCTTCACAACCTTGACTGCCGGCCTCTTGCTCTTCCCGCCACTTTTCTTCGCCTTCGCCATCAGCTTGGCGATGCTGTTCGCTTTATCCTTCTCGCTTAGGTCATCACCCTCCGCCAACCCTTCAGACTTCTTCTTGAGTTTCTCGAGACGCCGGGCCGTGCGCATGGTCTTCCTGGCCTTGGCCTCGCGCACTTTCTTGATGGGGCGCGCATTCAGCGCACGCAGCTTTTCTTTGATGGCTTTTGCCGCTTCTGCGCTTACAGGCCGTTGACGCTTCGAATGCTTGCCCTCGTCGTCCAAGAACCATTCTGGTAGCCCGTCGGTATCACGGTGGGAGAACTTGCTGAAGTTATCGTCTTCGAGCTGCTGCTTTGTGACTTTGCCACTTGCCAGAGCATGAGCAAGAGTCATAGCCTCGGCGGTAATGATGTCAATGTTTGGGCGGCCTTCTTCATGCGCATCGGGAGCCTCGTCGCCGGATGCCCAGTCTTCTTCATCAGACCGATGGACGTCTTCAATCTCGTCATCAGACTCATCTTCTTCAGCCAGCTCGATACCATCTTCCTCAGCTTCTTCCTCGTCATCTTCAGCATCTTTGAGTGGAGGCGAGTCAACGTCCACTCCACTGTCTTGCTCCTTCTCTGCCTCGCTTTCTGCACCGTCATCGAGTCCATCGAGATCTTTGAATATGTCCTGCTGGAAGAAGCTTGCCGCTCTGCCAGAAAGCGCGCCCTTCTTCTCTTCCTTTGGACGCAATTCATTAAGCAGCTCCACGTCTTCTTCGTCTGTGTCCAGCTCATCATCCTCGTCCTCAATCAAATCAGCATCACTACTGGCATCAGTGTCCTCAGCCTTGTTACCGCCCTTCTCGCCAAATCCTTCGAATTCGTCCTCGTGGTCATTATTGGCTTCTTTCCGCGCGCGCTTTGCCTTGGCCTTGGCGTCTCGATCCTCTCTCTTCTCCTGGTACTGCGCATACATGCTGTCCAGTTGCTCCTCCAACGCATCGCCTTCCTCATCACTCTCCACCTCGTCCTCGCTATCATCAGTTTTCTTCTCTGACTCAACCAGCGTATGCATACGCCCTCTCGTGATTTGCCGTCCAATGTCGGCTTTATCCACGTCCTTCAATCTGAACGTAGTGTCATCTCCCAGCGGTGCACCAGCTTCGATGCCGATTTCGGAGGGCACCATCATGCCCATTTGCATTCTCGTTGTTTCTTTCTGCTTTCGCTCGTTGTCCTTCCTCCGCTCCTTGCGTTTGGCTTTAGTCTGCAAATCCTTCATGTGTTGGACCTCCTCCTGAAGCTTCATCTCGTCATCCATAGGCTCCACTGTTACACCTTCATCGCGCTCTGCGCCTTCGGCAGCAGCATCATCTGCCGTGCCGACCGCGGTAGTCGCATTCGAACCAGCAGCAGGATTTGCAGACTTCTTCTGCCGGAAGCCAAATCTGTTTCGTGCTTTCAGACGCCAGCGGAGCAGGAGCTTGAACTCTTTTCTCCCGAGCACCTTGAGATCCGCACAGCACTCCTTCACTTCTTCACTCGTCTCCGGAAGCTTGTCCAGTGCAGCCAACGCAATGTCTCCATTGTCCTCTTGCCTGAAGTGCAATCTGTTCAGGCTCCCGAGCATCTTGATCGGATCTTGCGTTTGAATGAATTCGCTAGCAGGTGCCTCGTGGAATTGCGTCCAATCACCTTCGTCGTACCCCTCTCTTTTCCGCTTCTTCTTCTCTGGATTGAAGACTTTCGCCTCATTATTCACGGCAGCATCTTCCACTTCCGCAAAAGCATACTTCGGGTCCAAGAAGCGCGAATCGAGGTGCTTCGGCGCTTTGAAGCCTCTGCAAACGTAGAAAGTTTCGGCGGAGACATTCCTCGAGGATGGGGGTTTCGTCTGCTCCACACGATTGAACAGCTGCTTGAATATCCACTCCAATTTTGCGCTGTCTTTGCTTCGGAACACCTTGGTCACGAATGCACCGTTCGGCGCCAGAAACTCCGTCGCCAGCTTTAAACTCGACAACACCAACTCGTTTTGACTGAACGCATCCTGGACCCAGGCAGTACCGACGTTCGGCGCACCATCATGAATGACACAGTCCGCCTTCCACGTCTTCAGATGCCCTCGAATCGTTGCCCGGCACTTGTCCGTCGTGATATCACCCTGAAAGGTAATCGCCTTCGGGATCGGCTTGATGGGACTCAGATCAACGCCGACGATCAGACTCTTCTGCGGCATGGTCTCGGCGGCAACTTGCAGCCATGAGCCGGGCGCAGCACAAAGATCGATCAGGCATTTCGCTTGCTGGAGGAAGGAGAACTTCTTGTTGAGCTGGATGAGCTTGAAGGCGGCACGCGCGCGGTATCCTTTCTCTTTCGCGAGATAGTAGTACTTGTCGAGACGCGCCTTGGCGTGCTTCTTTTGGATCGCCATGTCGAGCTGAAACCGGCCGCCTTTTCGCGGTCGGTGTTGCAAGACGCAATGCCGCAGACGGAAGAAGGAATCCAACTGGAAGTTTCAAGTCTCGAAAAACGGAAAGGGAAGGAGAAGCGAGAAAGCCAAGATTTATGGCTCTCGGCGTTTGGCGGACGTAAGGACGGATACTACCGCCCGGACCGCTGTGGTCTTCACGCGTGCGCGTGATAAAGTTGAGCGCGTCGTCTCTGCGCGGGAGTCTCTCGGGCTTCCAGGTTCCATTCGAGATCGCGACCAGACGTTGTCGCCTAACGGCACCACCCATGTGGCAGTCGACTTCACTTCGCTGGTTCTTCAAGCAAGTACGACCTCAAACGATTGAGACACATCAATGACACTTCAGGCTATTCAAAGCGTATGGCGGCGGCGCTTGTGTTGCCTGCAATGACCGGAGATGGCGAGACGATTGTCAGCGTACATCCATTCTTTCGCAAAACTGACGCAGAACACGAGTCTACAGCGGCGGCCGAGCTATCCGCCGCAGGTTCGACCGCTCAGTCAGGAGATGCTATACACGACGAAGATGAGAAGCCGGCGAAGGGCAGAAAGAAGAGGAAGTCCCTTGGACCTAGTCAGCCCGCCACCAAGGGCAAGAAGCAGAAGACGCTATCAGAAGTTGTTGCTCCGACGCCTGTTCCAGGATACAATGTCGCGGCAGAGGTTCCGAATGCTACCGACAATGTTCAACCCTCTTCGAACCCCGTCGGTCAGCCGCCCCGGCGAAAGAGAGGGAAACACGCCACTCGCGGCGTGATCGATGTCAGTAGCGACGCTCCAGCAGCCCAAGAGATGAATGAGGCAGCACCCCCAGGCTCACCGAGAGTCATCATCCCTGCTTCACCGCCTCTGCTAGCTCGAGCACCTCTCGACGATACTCCTCCTGCGGCTGCGTTGACGCCGCCGAAGAAGGTACTGCGACTCAATGCAAGCGGGAAATTCAGTTCGCCGATCTCGAAGAAGGCGAAGGAAGAGAACGACCAACAGGCATCACCGGCAGCACCGAAGCGAAGAGCCAGACCACGCAAGACCAAGCAGGCAGCCGAAGCAAAGCAGCTACTGGTCCGCATCGCGTACGGGAAGATGGCAGACAAGACCGGGCACATCGCATTGGGCGACCGCATAGACCGTGTCATTGCTGGTAAAGAACGAATAGAAGTAGGGACGAGACTCGCTACACCAAAAAAAGCTACACTCAAGAAGCTGCGAACACCCAGGAAGTCGAACAAACCCACCCACCCCTTCTTCTTGGGCAAGCCGAAGGATGAGCCTCCGAAGCAGCAGTCGCCTCGTAAGGCCTCAGCGACGACCCCTGGCAAGCTCAGAAGGCAGGTGTTCGGTGAGCGGGCACCGCCAGTGCCAGAAGTACCTTATGCCGTCGGCTCTGCCCTGCTGAAAGATCGTTTGATGGTGAAACACCCAGGTGCAAGAGATCCGCCATGGCCTGACAAGGAGCAAACCCATGTACGCGGACTGGAGGACGAAGAGCTTCCGCGCTTCGAAAGAGTCGAACAGCGCTCAGGCTCTGCCAAGCGACGAAAAGGGAAAGCCGCACGGCTGCCATTTCCGCCAGAAGAGTCGATTTTGCACCATGTTTCAATCCACCTTCAGCCTGAGCCAGAAAGCATGGAACGTGATGACGGATTTCGTGAACCGCATCCATCACTACGCCTACCGAAGAAGCTGCTCGTTTCCGGATACGAGATCCAGCAACGCATAGCACCCGAATTGTCGGTTTCAACGTACGACGAAATAGGGGACGACTCATGTCCTCCGACGTCTTCACAGCTTGGCTCACATCCGGCCTTGCAGAAGCTGTGGCGAAAAATTATCAGCACAACAACTGCTTCTGACGAAGGCAAGGGCGAAAGCCAGTCTTGGGCGCAGAAGTACGCTCCAACAGCCGCAGTGGAGGTTTTGCAGCCATCACGGGAGATGGGTGTAATAGAAGACTGGCTCACATCCTTGACCATCTCTGCTGTGGAGAGCACACTCGCACAGCCGGCAAAGCTAGCGCCTAAGCAAGATCCTAAGCAAGAGCCTAAGCCAAAGAAAAAGAAGCGACGAAAGCCGGATGACTTAAACGATTTTCTAGTTGACAGCGATGAGGACATTCGTAACATGGATGAACTTACTGAGCCTGAAGATTCGAAACTTGTCGCGGGCTCGAAACTCCAGAAATCAATGGTCCAAACTGCCGTCGAGGGCACCAAGCTCAGTAACGCCATCCTTTTCAGTGGGCCTCGCGGCTGCGGCAAGACGGCTGCGGCTTTTGCTGTTGCGACGGAATTGGGCTTCAGAGTGTTTGACATCAGCCCTAACGAACGGCGAAGTGGAAGAGATGTGATTGATAAAGTCGGTGACATGACTGAGAATCACCTGGTCAAGCACCACGGGGTAGATCCTAACGAGTTGTCGGCAAGCGAGGAGCCCAATAAGAAGAGGCTTGACGAAGCGTTCAATCGTGATCTGGCTAGTGGCAGACAGGGAAAGATGAATGCTTTCTTCGAACCCAATGCCACGACCAAACCAGCTACGCCGAAACAAAAGGCAAGCGCTAAAGCGAAGACGTTCGAGGCTGTGCAGAAAGCACTGAGAAAGCCAAGCAAGGACCAACAGCAATCGCTCATCTTACTGGAAGAGGTCGACATTCTGTTCAAGGACGACAAAGACTTCTGGAATACCGTTTTCAAGCTGATTGTCTCTTCCAAGCGACCCTTTATCATGACTTGCAACAACGAAGACCTTGTTCCACTTCAGGCGATGAGTCTTCACGCCATTCTGCGGTTCACGTCGCCTCCGCTGGATCTGGCGACGGACTATCTGCTCCTGCTAGCCGCAGCCGAGGGTCACTTGCTGAGGCGTACTGCAATTGACTCGCTCTTGCGTGCCAAAGATCAGGATCTGCGAGCTAGTATCGCCGAGCTGAACTTTTGGTGCCAGATGGGTATCGGAGACCCCAGAGGTGGTCTGACTTGGATCTATCAGCGGTGGCCACCGGGCTCCGACATGGATCAGTATGGACGCAAGCTTAGAGTCGCCAGCGATTGCACCTACCCCAAGGGTATGGGTCTGACGCCTGATAGGGGTCTCTGTAATGAAGACAGGGTGATGTGGACGTGGCGCGAGCATGGTATAGACCCATTCGACTTGCCCAATCGCACGCTTCAGTCCAGGAACGGTGCTCACAATGCTGCTCCCTCTCGAGGGAGAACAGACGCCCTCCGCGCTCTCAAAGACTTCGACAGCTTCGTCGAGGCCCGTAGCTCTCTCGACGTCTATACGAGGCCTGGACTGCCTACTTCCGCGCCTCTGGACACCACACAGCCGCCTGTGCCTGACAGAAGTCGCCACCAATACGTCGAGGGCCTGGCGCTGCTGCAAGCTGACGAAGCAGTCGATTATTCGGGCTTGAGTATGGCGCTCTCGACACGAGTCGCATTATTGCTCTCAGATATCGCGCGACACGAAGGCTCTGAGCTGAATCAGCTACATCGGCTTGCGCCGGATGCTGGTAAACTGTCATCGACTATTCTTCGCGGTGAGCACAGCAACCATGTACAGCACCTTACCCGCTCCGACTTCGCCTGCTTCGATCCGATTTCTTCAGCCCCAGAAAATATTCTCTCATTCGCATCCGGCCTGGCGCAATCGATCTTCGACGGACCACTTCCACCCCTGGCCACGGACCTAGCACCGTATGTCCGCTCCATCGTGCAGTACGACCTCGCGCTCGAAGAGCAACGCGAACGTCTCAATGGCCTGCTGGCGGAAGCCGACACACGTAAGACCAAACGTGCGAGAACTACACGAGCGGCTAGGAGTGCGCTAGAAGGCAGCAAGAGAGCGGATACGAGGAGGGAGAGGTGGTTCACTAAGACTTTGGACCTGCGAGCTGTACTTGCTACTGGCGGACCACAGTGGCCCAAGTCGAGTGTACCGCTGGCAGAGAGCGCGGAAGGATATGCGTCTGATGTGCCACCGGCTTCGAGCGCTGAGACCACATGAGGGGTACCGGGGGCCATTGCTGATTCCTGTTCTACTACTTTACACTTACTAAGGTACTGGGTATTCGGCTGAAGCTAGCACCCAAAATAGCACTGCGTGCCTCTTTCGTTCGATGCGTTCTATCTGTAGCTACCTAGGTACTTAACAGCCAAATTTCGAGCCGTGACTCCAACCGCTTACCAGGCAGGACAAGATGCATTAATTGACGTCCACGTTCCTCACTAACCTTGTAACACAGGACAAAATGATCATCGTCGCGGGGTCGGCGATTGGCAGGGGTCGCCAAATTCCACGGGTTCCAACTGGGATTGGCCGATGTCGCCTGCGTCTCTGGCGGGGCTTCGGCTGGGCACGTTTACCACTCGTCCGGAACGCCATTGCTGTCTTCCTCCCAATGTTGCTGAGACCAAAGGTCGGCTCTGAACGTACAGTCTGCAAAACCACGGCGTACTGCGTTGGAATCCTCGAGGAGAGAGGCGGTCTTGAGCCAAGTTTGGGACGCCCACGACAAGCCCAACACGATGCCAGAAAAACAAGCAACAACCCAAGAGGCAGGACCGTTCAACTTGTTCCGGCCACTACTCCTCCTGAGCTTCTCGGCTTTCTACCTGATCCCAACAATCTATTACTCGATCATCAGGTTCGATTTCAAACCCTTTCGCTCTTTCGACGACTTCAAGGATGCCTGGTTTGCACGCTTCTGGACCTTCTTTGGCCCTAAATCCCGCCAGTTCGCAGAACCAAAGGTAATGCCATTACTCAAGAATGCCGCTACAGGCGTGTGTTTAGACATTGGTCCTGGATCTGGAGAGTGGCTTTACCTCTTCGGCAAAGCTAATAACGGAAGTATTACGAAGATCTACGGCGTAGAGCCCAACACGGGGATGCATCCCAAGCTTCGCGAGAACGCTGTCAAAGCAGGGCTTGGTGATAAGTACGAGGTAGTGGGTTGTGGAGCAGAGGAGCTGTCGAGTAAAGCGGGTTTCAAGAGGGGAAGTATCGATACGATTATTACTGTGCAGTGTTTGTGCAGTATTCCGACTCCGGAGAAGATTATCAAGGAGCTTTATCCGCTGCTGAAGTCGGGGGGAAAGTGGTTGGTGTATGAGCATGTGAAGACAAAGCATCAGGGGGACTTGGTGGGTTACTGGCAACGTATGTGCGATCAGGCTTCTGCGTTCAAGACTGCTGGTAAGCTGACATTTCGTAGAGGGTGTTAATCAGGTCTGGCCACATTTCTTCAACGGCTGCGATATTACGAGACCGACGGATGAATGGTTGCTGCGTGCGGGCGAATGGCAGGAGGTGAAGCTGCGGGCTGTTGATGGCGAGGGAAAATACGATACTATTCCGCATGTCGTTGGGCATTTGGTGAAGAGGTAGTTCGCACGCAAGTCTATCTCCATTGTACCATTGGTTTCTTAGGAGGTAGTGTGTAGTACGACAGAACGTGAAACCACTTCACTCACGCTCTCCCACATACCACGATTTCTGTCATCGAGTCATGTGCAGTGGCTTGACCCCCAAGTCAGGGATCGCGTCACGACTGTCCAAACATCCCGTTGCCAACGAACCAAGTGCGCGTGGGCATCCACTTTCGTCGGACGGAAGCAACAATCGAGCATCACCTTCCCCCAGGCACTCATGGAAGCAGTCAGCCTCGACATCCCATGCAGAGACAGCGCCTTTGCCTTCACGATCGAGCGGGCACATCCTCCTTAAAATAGGGATACGAGATAACAGCAGTAAAACATGTCCGCTCTGGAGCCGCCTGTACCTGCAGCGGCAGCTGAAGGCTTCACTGCGACCGGTACCGACGGCGCCGCGTCTGAGCGACCCGTGAGCGTCAGCAGCCGTGCAGGACCATCTAAGAGCTGGCAGAAATGGCGACGGGTAGTTGGATTGCTATTGTTGGCCGCGACAGTGTTCTTATGGACGACGAGCAACTTCCTCGCGAGTGTATGTCACAGACGTTCCAAATGAGCGCTTTGAAGTGTGCAAGAGACTGATTGGTCACAGACGATCTTCGCCGACGATACATACAGCAAGCCGTACTTTGTCACTTATGTTAACACCAGCTTCTTCATCGTACCGCTCATTCCTATCCTCATCCGGAGGGCTTACCGGAACCCGGGAGATTTGGAGCAGTGGTGGCACAGCTCGCGGCAGAGTCTGCGGCAGCGATACGCGCCGATTAAGCAAGAGGATGAAGTGGAGGGCTCAGCTCATACGGATAGTCCGCAGAGCCGGCAGCGGAGGCAGTCTGCCAGCGCGTCGCAGGAGATGCTGTTGGGAGAGCCGATGGAGGGCAGTCAGGTGCTGAGCTTTAGGAGCGCGGCAGTACCTAGTGCTGGTCATCACGCACCTCTCACGCTACAGGAGATTGCGAAACTGAGCTTTGAGTTCTGCTTTATCTGGTTCATCGCAAACTACTTCGTCGCGGCGTGCTTGGAGTACACGACTGTGGCTTCCTCGACCATCCTCACCTCGACATCTGGCGTCTTCACGCTCATCTTCGGGACCATGTTCGGCGTGGAGAAGTTTACCGTCCGCAAGCTTCTCGGCGTGCTGGCCTCCCTGGCTGGCATCATACTCATCTCGACCGTTGACCTCTCCGGCAACAATACCGACGACGAACATCGCGGCGACTTCCCGGAGAAGTCCTCTCGAGACATTGCCATCGGCGACGCCCTTGCGTTCCTCAGCGCGGTCATGTACGGCTTATACGCCGTATTCATGAAGAAGCGCATCGACGACGAGTCCCGAGTGAACATGCCAATCTTCTTCGGTCTGGTCGGCCTTATCAACGTGCTACTGCTCTGGCCGGGCTTCATCGTCCTGCACTACACGGGCATTGAGCCGTTCGAGATGCCCCCGACGCCTTGGGTAACCGCCGTCATCCTCTCCAATAGTCTGGCGAGCTTGGTCTCGGATATGGCCTGGGCCTACGCGGTGCTGCTCACATCGCCCATCGTAGTGACAGTGGGCTTGAGCATGACGATCCCGCTGTCGTTAATTGGCCAGACTGTGCTCAATTCGCAGACGTCGAGCCCAGTATACTGGGTCGGAGCGTTTGTCGTGGTCTTGTCTTTCGTCTTCGTCAATCACGAAGAGAAGACCGACGAGACTCCTGCACTGGGCAATGCCAACGAGCCTTCAGCTGCCTCTGTTGAGCCAGAATACACGAGATCGGCGTAGCGAGAGATCGGATTGTTTCATCATTGATTGTATCTTTAAGCGTTGGCGCTGGTGGCGTTTAGATGAGGCGATCGATTCGCACGTATCGAATCGAGATTTTTCAAACAGGCATGCACAAATCACTGACCTTTGCGTTCTCTGCCTACTTCTAGTACTTTCTTGACCTACGTGTGAGCGCTACCCAAACGAAAAAGAGTGTCTCCATGGCCGAAATTGACTCTATCTGTGAAGATATTTCGCCCTTGCACCCGGAACAGCCGTCGGTGAACGCCTTACGCGCAGCACACACATCAAGCCTTGCAATAACTTACAAGCAGCCATCATCGTACCTTGTGTACCCGCTCGCCAGAGGCGCCGACGAAAGCTTTATGGGTGAGGCGGACTTTGCTCACTCTCAAGAATCAATCACACTATGTACCCAAGAGGATGTGTCGGAGCCAACTCAAAAAGAAGGGACGGGTGCTGCGAATGCAGAGGAAGTCTCGACGTCCAACGTGTCTACTCGACGAAGTTTGAGAAGAAGGCCGGGAATCTTGGGTTTGCGTGAGTGGTTTGAACAGGGAGGAGGCTTCTAGAAATGTGATGGTCTCGTAGGGTGTGGGTGTAGGGCAGGAAAACGTCTCGAGCTTCAGGGCTTGTATTGAGGTGTGCTGCACGTGGTTTTGCTGAAGTGTTTTACAGGTTCGCTTGTACTTCGTGGTCTATCGATCAGATTACATGCAGGTCGTCTTGGCATTCGAGACTGATAAGGAGTGCATGCTCTAGGAGCGCTTAGAGGCATCGCCTGAGCCAGGTGGCGTTGCCATGCCTCTCCATGTGTTCGAGTAATAGCAAATGTATGGTCACGAATAGACTGCGGCCTGGCGTTCTCGCAAGAAGGCTGGGGATGTAGCGTAACTTGTTCGCATACTGTACTGGACGGACGTGCTTTCAGGCGGCCTTGTACTAAGGGTTCTGTGTCGGTATGATTTTGCTTGGCGTGCAGGTCATCAAGAGCTGACTGTCTGACAGCGAGCGCATACGCCGTTCACCGCTCTAGCTGCTGGCCGAACAGTAATGTACCTAGGTAAGGTAACTAGCCCTCGAGCGGAGAGCCTTTGGAGGCATGTGATGCGCCAAGCCGTCGCTTATAGTTGCAACATACCGGTGGGCCGGTTTCGATGTCCGTCTGCGAAGAAGTCTCTTTATTATTTGCCGCGTAGACGAGCAGTAGACCGTCTACCTAAGGTAGGTATCTTACGAGTCTTCGCATCAGTCCGCGTGAGGTGTATACGAACCTACCTTGCCGTCCTGAAGGTAGGTAGCCGTGAGCTGCCACGCCACATCAGAGTATCGTACTCGGGAGCAGCGCTCCTGCACGCCCCAGATCTACATGCGGGTGTTCATGTTTGCCGCATGCTGGATCCTGTCATTCCTGTGGTCATGCAGACGACTGAGTTCTTGTGATCCTGGAGGCAGCCATACACGTATCGTGCCGACCTGGGTGCAATGCAATAATATACACCTATTCGAGGGATATGATGTACACAATCCATGGACGTCTGGTGTAGATGTACCTGGGTATACCACACAGATACCTTACACCTGGTGAGGGATGCTGACGTCGCTCTAAAAACATTATGACGGGGCCTGATATACCACATTATGTCATTCTTCCCCGGCATTCGCATACGTGGACGGGCACACGGGGAGGCAGTTTCAGGCGGGCCGAAAGTGTGTGGAGACTGGAGAGCACCAGTGGCTGAAGCGCTAGGGCCAACTGGGGTTCCAGAGCTGTCGCCCAGGCTCCAGCAGCAAAGCAGAAGCTGCCTGATGCTGTGAGTGTGGATGCGCGCATCCACAACCACGTCCTCTTGGCTGCTTGGCCGTCCCATCACCCCGCTGCCTGACAGCTTGCGAGCACAAGAATGAGACCCGTCGGCGTCGCTACTACATGAATTAGGTTGGGGCTGTGTTTGCGGCTGCTTGGCGTGTCTGCTGATCAGCGAGAGTCATCATTGATGAAGAGAGCTCGTGTGTCCGCTGTCTACGGTGGTGTACACCTCTAGCAGCTTGTACCAGGACACCACGGACAACGCATCCACGAATGCACCTGCCCCAACCCGTATTACTACAGTTCGTCGCCAACGAGGACACTCAATAGCACTGGTAGCCCGCGGTCCGCTTGTATGGCCGCTTACGAGATCAAACAGCACTTCCAGGGATTGAGAGTTGAGACAGGCCGCAAGAAGGGCCGTCGCGACCCCTTTGCCACTGGGTTCAGCGACGATGAGAGTGAGGAAGAAAGGAAAAGAAGCAGACGCCGCGAACGATCCAATTCTACCAAGAGCAAACAGAGGCCGCAGGCATTGGGCCCGCCAGCCAAGACCAGCGTTCTTGACCAGCTCAGGGATAGCGATGATGAGGACCTCCTGAACGTATCATCATCGAGGAACAACCGCCGGCCAAGTCCAGCGCCAGCACAGCTAGCAAGCGTGCGAGTGTCGGACGGCGCAGGTAGAAGAGGCAGTGTCGATAAGGGTCTACAGACGAATAGGAATCCGCCGAGGAGCGCGATAGCACAAGCTGCCGGCTCGCTCGCGTATTTGGATGACAGCGAAGACGAGGGCTGGCACAACGCAACCAAGCGCACAGACCGCGGACCAAGTCCGGCGCCGCGAAAGGGCTCCGACTCTATAGACCCGCTTGACGGCCGTTCCGGTACGCCTCGTGGCAGTCGCGAAGCACCAACGGAGCAGTCCCAGACCAGGAAGCAGCCATCTAAGCACACTGTAGCTTCTCCCTTTGCGGGCACGAAATATCTCGAAGACAGTGATACCGACAGCGAAGAAGCCGTATCGAGTCGCCACGGCAGTACCGACACGAACGCGACATCCGAGACCAGTGATACGCTTCTGAGCCCATACGAGTCTGCGCTTGCACCAAAGCATCCTGAAGTCAAAAGAGTAGATAAAGCTAAGCAAGGCGGATCTGGAGTCTCCTGGCGTGCCTTCTCTGCGTCAAGGACCGAGCAGAGGAACTTTGAGATTGAAGCTTTGCAAGCTAGCCTCAGGCAGCGCGGTAAAAGTATCGCATTCGGTACATATGCAAGGACGGATGATGGAAAGCACGTACCCGTCAGCGCAGAAGAACAGAGCCTCATTGGATCAGGTCTTAGACGAGGCCGCGGTAGGCCAGGGCGTGGGAAGAGTCCTCCACGACGAGCCTCAGACACTGAGCCAACACCAGACGAAGTTGAGGATGTCGAAGGAGACCGAGCTGGAGCCTATGATGCCAGGGCATTTAAGACAGATTCATTCACAGGTACGTGAGCCGGCTATGTGGTCATAGCGTTGGCACTAATAGAGAAAGCGCGCTAAGTCTGAGATACAGAACCCGCCAAACGAAGATTCAGTGACCCGGAGCGAGATGACGACGCCAAACAGCCAGCACTCCACACCCTCACGCGCAGTGTACCAGACATCCGAATTCACGACGTCGCCCATGCATGATGCAGCAAATGGCTCGCTGCCATCGTCGCCTCAGGACAGTAGCGAAATGACTAGCAGTGCGGACAGCATCCTGACTAAGCTTACTGTCTCGCCACAGACGATCCCAGAGGGCAGGATGGTCGAGCACTCTCTTATGTCGCCGACCAGCGGTGAAATGATGAGCCCCCTGAGTAGGAATTCGAGCACGAAATCGGGTAGCCGCGTCTCTAGCTCGCGGCCGGCCCGAATACCCAGGCGGTCTTCACGCCGCTCCACGTCTGCAAACACGTCTATCAGCCCAGCACATGCTTTTCTCTCGTCTTGGACGCGAGATAGTGGAATAGAGCCCGCGCCGGAGCCCCTTCCCGACGACGAAGGTCAGGCGATCGGCCTACAAAACGAATACATCATTGGCAGGACCGTCAACCAGGGTGGCTTCGGCGTCGTCAAAGAAGTCCACAGCATTACCGACAGCGGGGAGAGGACTGTGCGTGCTGTTAAGATCGTTCGAAAGACGCTGCCGGACAAGTCCGCAGACGAGAACGAGAAGGTGCAACAGGAACTCGAGCATGAAGTGTCGGTATGGCGGCATCTTAACCACCGGCATATCCTGCGTCTGCATGCGGTATACGACACGGACTATGCCACTTTTTGTGTCATGGATCTGAACGATGGCGGGACGCTGTTTGACCTTGTACTCAAATCTAGAGCTGCTGCCGGTGAGAATGGAGGTCGTAGGGGTCTCGATCCAAATCTTGCCAAGGGCTACGCATACCAGCTCGCCCGCGCTTTACGATTCTTGCATGAAGACATACGAGTCTGCCACCGAGACGTGAAGCTCGAGAATTGCCTGGTGGACATGTCAGGTCCGAAGGCTAGCCGGGATGGCGGCAACGTAAGATTGTGCGACTTCGGTCTTGCCGACTTTTTGCACAGCGACACGAGCATCGACGACATGAACCTGGAACGCTTGAACCTTCCGCCACCAGCCGCAGAGTCTGATCAGCTCACCTCGTCTTCGGTCATTGGTACGCTCGAGTATGCTAGTCCGAGAGGTCTGAGTGTGAACCGCAAGCTTTTCGAGACGGCGGGTGATGTCTGGGCATTTGGTGTCATTGTCTATGCGCTCTGCACCGGCGACCTGCCGTTTCGTCACCCGATGCCGAGTAGGACGGTGGACCTCATCCTGCAGGCCGACTGGGACGGTACTGCGCTCAAGCAGGCGGCTGCGGGCTCGGATGCGGTGATTGAGCTGGTGAAAGGGTGTTTAGAGAAGGACATTGACCTGCGATTGACCATCGGCGAGGCTTTGAGAAGCGTTTGGTTTGACGATTGCAATGAGGATGCTGAGACAGTCGCATCCAGCGTATGGGGATGAATGTGATGACCATGAAAGTACACTCGGGAACACTCGGGAAACGGTCAATGATGATGATGCCAACAGGAAAGTGGGCTGGTGTTCACGGTGTTCATGGACCTTATCAAATTGGGTGGGAAGCGTGCCTGGTAGTCAAAGTCGGATACCCAGCTCTGTCGTTAAGGGGCCAAAGCTTGTGTTGTGATCGTTCGAATTGACATATGCTTGCTCTGACTGACTGACTGCCTGTCTGTTTCATTACGTCCTGAGTCTTGCACGTGTACCTCCTAGCACTTGATAACCTGTCTATGTTTCTTTTCTCACGTGAATCCGCATCAACGGAGCGGGCCGATTCCGCGCAAGCCGCGCTGGGGCAACCTTGCCCTGCCGGGCCCTCTGGTGCCCTCCTCACCACGCTTGCACGCCTGCCCACGGAAACAGCTGAGTTGAACGATGATGATGTAGCTTTCAACGACCACACACGCCCTTCACCCAGCCCGTCCACCCTTCATCCCCCGAATCTCTTCTCGCCTTGCATAGGTCCTTACTCATCAGGCGCTCCGCCATCCAGAACAACCGACCAGTAATCCAGCTTTGTTTACTACATCATCCTCCTCCAACTCAACTGCCTTACCTGCCCACCCACGTGCCAACTACCTTTGTACCTTTGTACACTAGCAGCATTGCGAGGCGAGGCATTCACATGACAGCTGCCGCGGCTCTGCGACACGGCTTCTGCTTCTCGCCGTCCTGCTGCTGCTGCTGCTGCTGCGGGCGATAGCGAGTACTTGCGGCGTTCGAGGGCTGAGCTGCCTGCCTACATATACTGAGCTCATGCGCTGAGTACACGACGACGATGGCCGACTTTTGTAGGAGGCTCTTTGCGCCTTGCTGCGGTGGTACGTTCGCCCTCGCCCTCTGGCCTGCTTCATGATCCGTCTTGCTGACAGTTCCCGCGTATGACTAGGCCGCGCGAAAGTCGACTACGATAACGTCCTCGCCGACTCGGAGCGCGAAGCTGTCGCCGACCTTCTGAACTACCTCGAGAATGTACTGCAATCCCATCACCTCGGGCCCAGCCTTGACAAGCTTCGCAACGTCCGCATCAAGCTGGGTTTTAATCTATATACACGTGCTGACTTGCCTGGAAATGCACAGAGAGCCGAGACGGACTTCTTTTCTGGCGAGCCGCTGCAGGCGCTGAGTACGCTGGTTTACAGCCAGAATATTGATTTGCAGAGGAGTGCGAGCTTGACGTTTGCGGAGATTACTGAGCGAGGTAGGGTGTGAGTGGTTTGGTGGCTGGTGGGTATGATTGGCTGACTGGGTGTGCAGATGTACGGCCTGTGGACCGCGCGACGCTCGAACCTATACTCTTTCTTCTCGAAAGCCCGGATATCGAAGTACAGCGGGCAGCTTCCGCGGCGCTTGGCAATCTGGCCGTGGATGGTATGTTGGGTATGTGCAGTGCGGTTGGGCTTCGTGGCTGACTTTGCGTAGGCCAGAACAAAGTCCTTATCGTCTCCCTCGGCGGCCTTACCCCCCTCATCCGACAGATGAACAGCCCAAATGTCGAGGTCCAATGCAACGCCGTGGGCTGTATCACTAACCTTGCAACACATGAAGAGAACAAGGCACGCATCGCGCGATCGGGTGCACTGGCGCCCCTCACTCGGCTGGCAAAGAGCAAGGATATGCGTGTACAGCGGAATGCAACGGGTGCTCTACTGAATATGACACATTCAGACGACAACAGACAGCAGCTGGTGGCGGCTGGCGCTATCCCGGTACTGGTAAGCTTGTTGAGCAGTCCGGATACGGATGTGCAGTACTACTGCACTACGGCGCTCAGCAACATCGCAGTAGACAGTGCGAACAGGAAGCGTTTGGCGCAGACGGAGACAAAGCTGGTGCAGAGCCTGGTACATCTGATGAAAGGTCAGGCGCCAAAGGTGCAATGCCAGGCTGCATTAGCACTGCGAAACCTGGCCAGTGACGAGAAGTACCAGCTGGAGATTGTGCGAGCAGGAGGCTTGCCGCCTCTACTCAACCTGCTCCGAAGCAGCTACTTACCGCTCATCCTCTCCGCCGTCGCCTGCATACGAAACATCAGTATTCACCCAATGAACGAATCGCCCATCATAGACGCCGGTTTCCTACGGCCCCTGGTAGACCTGCTTGGCTCAACCGACAACGAGGAGATCCAATGCCACGCCATCTCCACCTTGCGAAACTTGGCCGCTTCTTCAGACAGGAACAAGCAGTTGGTGTTAGAGGCCGGCGCGGTGCAGAAGTGTAAGGAGCTTGTACTGGATGTGCCTTTGAGCGTTCAGAGCGAAATGACTGCCGCTATTGCGGTCCTCGCGCTTTCTGATGATCTTAAGCCGCATTTGCTGGAGCTTGGTGTGTTTGATGTGCTCATTCCGTTGACGGAGAGCGAAAGCATTGAGGTGCAGGGTAATAGCGCTGCCGCGCTCGGCAACTTGAGCAGTAAAGGTGAGTGGGAGGTCTTGAGTTCACCTTCGGTATAGTCACTGACATGGTCTGCAGTTGGCGACTACTCGCTCTTCCTGAGCTCATGGTCTCAGCCCTCAGGTGGCATCCACGGCTACCTCGCTCGATTCCTCAACTCTGGCGACCCGACTTTCCAGCATATTGCGATCTGGACTCTGCTTCAGCTGCTGGAGAGCAATGATGCTAAGCTCATTCAAATCATCAACCAATCCAAAGACGTAATGGACGTTGTGCGTGAGATCAGTAAACGTGAGGTAGAAAGCGATGTCGAAGGCGACGCAGCGGAAGGCGAGGACGGAGAAGCTGAAGTCGTGGCTCTGGCGCGACGATGTCTGGAAATCAGCTCTGGTGGCGAGGTCTCGAAGGGCAGTAGTTTCACGCCTAGTGACAAGACTTAGTGGCTCTGAAAGTGAACGCAAAACGCAGGCGGAACAATTGGAGAGAAGAGGCCGTAGTGGTTGAAGAGGATCTCTATCAGCGACAGGGGAAGCGAGACAGAGCAGAAGGCTCGCGCATTTTCGATATGTTTTTCAACCCAGGGGCATTTGAACAACACGGGGAGTGAAGCGAAGAGAGCGAGCGAGCGAGTCGGAGCATTTGGCGCTTAGAAGGCGTCACTGAAATGGCATTCCCCTCGGATTCCCGCGCGCGGCAAGTGTCTAGACGACTTTGGAGGGCCGGGCTGGGGTTTGCATACCTTACGCTTGCCTTGCGCGCGAGTGGGCTTTTGTTGCATTACTCTGGGGCGATTAGCGGATACCAATACTAGTTTCTAGTTATTCTGTGGTTGTTGTCATGGTTTGTTCGGGTACGATGAGTGTGTGCTTTTTAATGAGACATGGAAATTTCTTTTTGTGTCTCTTTGCTTCTTCTATTTATCGTCTTTGAACGGCTGGAGCTATGGGTTTGTGTCCTGCGGTAGTAGGTTTTGGGTTTCCGTTGGCATCCTATCGGCCACGCTTATTGAGCGCATCTTCAGCAGCCTCGACTAGTTGCCCGAAAATCTCACGGATGTACTTCTCTTCAGCCAGAGGATTCGCGGAAACGACACGGATCGCGTATGCCTCTCCAATCACCGAAGCCGTCAAGAAGAACTCCTTTCGCTCGTCGATAGCCGTGTAAACCTCCTTCGTAATCTCATTAGCCTCCCGCAACTCCTCATCGTCCGTCTCCGCCATCACGGGCACATGCTGCGCTTCATATGGTCTAGGATCTCCACCCTCAGCCTGCTCGTCTAATACCGTTCGCTGCTTCCGCCGCGGATTCACCGTCAACACCGTCAGCGCGAACCGCGGCGGCACGAGAATACTAAAGAGGTCGCTACGCTCGCGCACTAGTCCCGCGAAAATATCCCCAAAGTGTAAGTGCCGCCGGATATGCTGCCGCAGGCCTTCAACCCCCCACGTGCGAATGACGAACCAGATCTTCAGGGCTCTGAAGCGGCGGCCGAGGGGTATCTGCCAGTCCCGGTAGTCTGTCACGAGGCCTGAGTCGGAGAAGTGGTTTTGAAGGTATGCTGGGGTGATGGACAGGGCGTCGGTGAGGTCGCGGCGTTTTTGGATGTAGAGGCAGGAGGCGTCGAAGTTGGTTAGTAGCCATTTGTGCATGTTGACGTCGAAGGAGTCGACGTGGGTTAGATGGTTTGAGAGACTTTGGTGGTATTCCGGGAGGACGAGGGCGGCGCCGGCGTAGGCGCCGTCGCAGTGGATCCAGAGGTCTGGGTAGTCTCGCGCGACTGAGGCGAGGGAGGCGATGTCGTCGATGGCGCAGGTGTTGGTTGTGCCGAGCGTGACGGTCAGGTAGTAGGGGTGCAGGCCCCGGGATGTGAGGTCTTCGAGTTTTGTGCGGAGTTGGGCGCCGGTGAGGGCGTAATTGTCTGAGCGTGAGGTTGTTAGGCTGCGGAAGCGGGTTCCGGCGATTATGGCGGCTTTCTTCGTGCTCGAGTGGGCTTGGTCGGAGCCCAAGGCTACCAATTTCCCGCGTAGCTCGCATGAACGGTCTTCGATCTCTTCGGCATCCGTGATGCCTTCGCGCTCTAGTTGTCTGCGGATGAAACGCTCTCGAGCTGCGACCATTACGGTGACGATGGCTTCGCTCGCAGAGCCTTGTATGACGCCGCCGCCTTCGCCTTTGGATAGAAAGGCTTCTGGTAGTCCGAGGATTTGCGCTAGCCAATCTAGGACGACGGTTTCGAGCTCCGTTACGGCTGGCGAGCAGATCCAGTTAAAGGCTGGTGCGGTCAAGGCGGCACTCCACATTTCGCCGAGGATGCCCGGGTATGTGGAGCTGGCTGGGAAGAAAGCCATGAACTTGGGGCTTTGCCAGTGGGTAATGCCTGGCATGATGGTTCGCTCGATGTCATTTTCGATGTCTTGCCAGGCCTCGCCCTTGGCTGGTGGCTCGGTGGGAAGTAGCTTCTGTATGTAGCCTGGAGAGACTGACGGGACCACGGGCCTAGAGGGGAGAGTCGTGTAGTAACGTTCGATATCGTTGACTACTGAGGTCGCTGCATCTCGAAATTGTTCTCCGGTCATGCCCATTGGCGGTATGTTTTGAGATTGAGGGTCCCCGCCATTTGGGAGGCCATTGGCAGGGAACGACGACATGTCCAGACGAGATTGGTAGTAGAGACAGACAGAAAGTTATAACAGAGGAGCTGGCGAAGGAAGTTGTTTGATACTCGCCGTACGCCCAACCAAGTCACGCCGAAGGGTAGTGATGAAGTCGGCAGGTCGGGAGCGGAGAAGAGGTCGCATTCAATCCCATGCCGTAACAGGAAGGCGCGGAATTGGTCCGCGCTGGATGCCATGCAAGATTTGAGCAGACAGTAGTTGATGGTCAACAATTGATGATAATGTGTAGTAAAAAGGGTATCTCAGGGAGAAAAGCACATCGCAGATTCAGGCCATCGCCTCCGTCTCTTCCTGGGCGCCCTCACTAGCGTCGTCCTTCGAATCTTCGTACCATGACTTATCAACCCACTCCGCGACCTGATCTCTCGCGCGCGTAAGCATGTTGTGATAGTCAGGATTCCGACTAGGCTCGAACATCGAGGTGTGCGCCCTCAACTCATCGCTCGCCATCTCGTTGACGCACTTCACCCAATGGCCTTTGCTCTTCGTCGAGTCCTCGGCGAATTCAGCCACCTTTTCACCCTGCTCCATTTCTTGCTGCATGTCTTCTTCGTTCTGCGTCTTCCGCCTCTTAGGCGGACGGTGCTCGCTAGAAGGCGCGTTACGTTTATTGCTAGCTGGACTTCCGCTCGCTTTACTATCCTTTGGTATCACGCAGAACGTCCTGTCTTGTCCAACTACAGCACCAGCATACTGGGTCTTACTTGAGTTCTTTTTGCCGAGAGCATTGTAGTAGTTGGCGAAGCCAACGTCGTGTGTCCTAGTGAGCTCCACGATTTCCTCGACCCGCTTCTGAAGTTCAGCGCCACGGCCAAGGCAGCCTACGAATTCGAGATGGCTACCTGCCCACGCGAAGCCCTGCGTGATCTGGTTACGGCTGAGATACGCGGCTCCCGCAGCTCCAGCAATTGCTGCCGCAGCGCCGCCGTACTTGGCGTAGCTTCCCCATTTCGACCAGCCGCTAGCCGTGCTGTTGTCCGCTGCGGGTAAGCCTCTGCTCGAGGCATTCGAGACAGGCTCAGGCGTTGAGTTGCGTGGCGTGCTCCAGCCAAAGAAGTTACTCGCTGTATCATACGCCTTGTAAGCAGCAGAAGCCTGGTTGAAACGCTCCTCTGCGCCGTGGGCGAGCACGCCGGGACTGATCCCGAGATAAGGCGTGTCGAAGGCTAGGACAGCCTGTATGCGCGGGAAGAACAGCTTTGTAAGCTCTGGCGGAGGCGCTGAAGACGATCTCTCTGCGCCCTTGCCTTCCTCTGCAGCGAGATTCGTCGGCTTCTGCTCAGTGCTCTCCTGTGCAGCGGTAGAGTTCGTAGTGTCATTCGCGTATCCCACCGGCACCGACTCGTCCTTCGCAATGCTCAGCAGCGTTTCCGCTGCCACAATGCCGCCCATGGAGTGTCCGCATAGCACCACGTGTACGGACGGGTCGACTGTTGGACTTGGTGTCTCGTTCGCTACCTCGAGATCGATGACCTTGTTTTGCAACCATTCTTTAAACCTTGCGACGCATTCTCGTAGATCACCTCGTGTTTCGAATCGGGGATACTGAACGCTCAGGATGTCGATGCTGGGTAGTGCATGCGACAGGTATGCGCGGAGGTCTTTGTCGAAGTGGTGGAAGGTATGGTCACCACTATGCAACGTAAGCTGGGTTTAGGCTATCGTTGGAGTGGTGAGGATTACCCTTTAAAGCCATGTATGAAGACCAAAAGCAGCGTCTTCTTCATCTTGCTGCAAGTGGAGCGTAGTTGACGAGCGCTCGAGGCGCATGAAAGGGTTATATCATCGTTAAGTGCAGGTGTGTCGAGTCAAGCCAAGCGAACCTGAAAGCTGTATGTGATATCGCGGAGACGAGACGGGAAGCTCCAGGCTGGGACTGTTGATGACGTCGAGGTCTCACGAGGGCATCACGAAGCGATGGGCGAAGAGGATTGAACTTGGAGGGTAGCGCATGTGAAAAGTTTGCCGAGCAGATGCAACGTGAATGTGAGATGTGTAGGTATTGATCACAAGGAAGTGGTATCTGATGCCGCGCCGCTGAAATCTCCCAGCCAGACTTTACGTTCTGCTTTCCATACGCAGCTGAACGCCTCCACTACGTTAACGCCGTTGCCATATCGGCCCTGAACCCAAACACACTACATGCCATAGGCCGCCGCGACACCCGGCGCAGGGCCTTCAAGGTCGACTCGCTGTACCCTTGTTCGAATGTCGTTGCTGTCCCGGACTAGGTTGCCGAAATACTTCCTCGCCACCTCGCTCTCCTGCTGCACCTTGACCGTCTCCCGCTTCTGCTCTTGCAGATGCTCGACGCTGCGCTGCAAGCCTTCCCTGAGTTTATCAGCGGGAAACTTGAGTGCCCGTCGCACCTCGGCGCTGATGCGTGTCGCATTGGAGTGAGTGTAGTCCAATTGTGCCAGCTGAGCCGAGAGCTTCGCACTCAGACGTCGGGGCAGCGAGTGTGGTATTTGCGAGACAGCGTACGCTACACCGAGCATCGCGGCCGTAAGGAGGCCGGGAATGATTAGACGACGGATATTGTTGGTGCCAACAACCTTTGTCGCCGTAAGCGCTCCATCGAGCCAGCCTACACCACCAATCATTCTGCTGCCAACTACACCAGCGACCGTGACCGCCATACTTGTGCCGGCCACCTTCTCTTGTCGTTCCCATATGTTGGCGAAGTCGAAGAAGTCCGACACTTCCGTTTCAAAATCCACCTGTCTGGCAAGGGCGTCTCTCCGGCTTCTGAACATTTTCTCTGACCGGAACGTGAGATCCACGTATTGATCGCCTAGGTGCAACAGACCCAGAGACTTGATGCTTGAAACACCATTCACAGTCTTCTCCCGCGCCCGCTCCTCACACCAGCGAACGGTTTCCGTTATCTGGTTGAGCATGGCCACCTTCAGGTTGTCGGCGTAATTGTACGCTCCAAAGACACCTGGGTAGTCCACGCCGAGATCTGCTTCGGCGACTTGCACGATGGACGAGTTGACAGTGTTGCGGGTGAGCTGATAGACTTCATTCGAAGTATCCTCGATGTTGTTCGCCACTTGGTCGTCAGCCTCAGTACGTGCCTTCTTTGACTTCTCAAAGACCGGCTCCAGCTGTCGGAGCTCGTCGGTGACACGGTCGAGCTCGTTCTGCGCCACGTCTCTGTTAACGCCAGCGAGAGTACCGAGATCGCCGAGCACATTCATTAGGTAGGTCTTCGCCGGCGCAAGCTTAGATCGCGCCCGCTTCTCCAGTACGAAGCGCCGCAGCGATGCCTCCAGTTCGTTGAAGTCATCCTGCGCTTCCTTCTCTTTACCCTTGCCCTTCTTCTTTGGCGGAGAGCCGGGCTCGCCATGCTTCCCCGTCGGCTCCTCATCGTCGGAGGGAGGCTTGTCAGGTTTGTCGTCCCCACCGTCAAAGGACGCGCCGGCGGAGCCGCTTCCACCAGAGCCACCCCCTGGACCATTGTCAGGCGCAGGGGCCACGGGTATCGCGTTGCTGGAGACAAAGTGTACTAGCTCGGAAGATTCTTTGAAGGTTGCAGGACTGAGGTGAGCGATCTGCTTCAAGATCATCTGCTGACAGCGGTTCTTGTCCCGGATGTTGTCGTAGCCGTTGACGACCATGAACATGTACGCCTTCTCTCTCGCCGCATTAAAGATGAACTCCTTGGCCGAAAGTGTGAAGTGGTTGGCTGCCGACACAACGAAAACGACCACGTCGATTTCCTCTTGCCGTGCGAAGACGGCTGTTGTCTTGAGTGAGTCGTTGTTTAACCCAGGAGCGTCGATGAGCGCGATGTCAACGACGCCATTGTTGAGCAATGACTGGTCCACGCTTCGTATGTCCTTGATGTAAATCTTGCATTGCGAGTAGTGGTCGCTATCGATGACAATGTCCTCCAACTGTTTCAACGCAAAGACACGGTACGTGCTTTCATCGTTGCGGCTATATTTGTAGCCATGGGGGATAGCATGCACCTCCTCGATGCCGCCGTTCTCTCGCACATCCAGAACTTCACAGAAGATACTCGTGCAGGGTTGCTGATCTTCTGGTAGCACCTTTCGGCGCAGGAGAGCGTTGCAGAATGTCGATTTCCCAGCGTTCAAGTCCCCGGTCACCAGTACCTTACTCGATGTGTCTTCTATGCGCTCTCGCAGCGCGAGAAGATGGCGTATGCTATTATTGATTTGGTTGTCGAGTAGAGAGGCCACGGAGTGTTTCTCTAACGAGTGCACAATCTCGCTCTGGGCCAGTCCGTCCATCTTCAGTTCGATCTTCAACACAGAGAAATCCTGCGCCAGCTGTGGCGTTACCAGCCGTGGCGCTGGCTCGGGCTGTTTTGCGACTGCACTGCTGCTTGCCTCCGCCTCCGCTTCCGCGTCCGCCGACTGATGCTCGCCCAAAGATGTGCCAGCCCTTTTCGGTGGCTGCGGCCTCACGGGTGCCTTGCCTTTCTCCCGATGATTGTCCATTGTAGACTGCGTATGTGCTAGACCAGGCCGAACATCTATCTTGGGCTGACGCTCCGGCTCTGGTGGTCTCTGTACCGTGGGATAGTGCGCCGGCCATTTCGCATTCATCTCCTGCAGCTTCCTTAGAGTCTCCGCCGTCTGATTAATGGCTCGCCCCAGGGCCGTGCGATTCTGGTTGTAGAACAGTTGGTGAACATGGCTCGCCAGCGCCCTTCGTTCGTTCTCGGATGCCGCATTACTTTCGCCTGGCGCGACGGGTGTGTGCTCGGGTGTGAAGCGATCTTGCGACAGTCCTGCATGCCAGGCACTTGAGTCGATCGCCTCGCCGTCCATGCTGCCCCCGTATCCTGAGTCCTCATCCAACATAGCCTGTAATCTCGCTGCGCTCTCCGACGTCGACCCACTGCCGACCGTCATGTACTGAGGCTGTCGACCGCTTGGCCCCGGCGGGGCGAAGGGATTGTTGGAGGTCATGGTGGCATCGATGTGCGGTCAGCTCATGGTGCATGCCCTCCGTGCATGTGAACGCCTTAAGTTCTTGCGAGAGGGTGGCGCCGTGGAAATCGTGACGACCACGCGAGAGGGCACAGGCTCGGCAAGATGCGGACTGCTTCCGGGAGCCGCTCGCCGAAGCTCGCCTTGCAGGGAAGGTGCTCTGGAACAACCACAGGCAACGACAACACTAGGGCACTGCAACAACGACCTTATTTACGTCTTCTATGCGCGCAAGACTCTTGATAGTATACAAAGAAGACACACGATTGATCAGGACACCCAGAGCTTAGTGTGGTTGTATCACCGACCGTGTTGTAGCAGCGCGTTCCTCTTAGGCGCCGTTGCCAGAGCGAGACGGGCTCGTCGCTATGAATGTACGGTCTCTACGAGCCATTACACCGGACGAGTGGTTGACAAAATGACTATCAGATCATAGAATGGGCTTTTGGTAAGCGTATGACGCCCGCTGAGCGACTACGCAAGCACCAGCGAGCACTCGAGAAGACACAACGCGAGCTAGACCGCGAACGAACGAAGCTGGAAAATCAGGAGAAGAAGTTGGTCCAAGACATCAAGAAGAACGCGAAGAACGGGCAGATGGGTGCGGTGAAGGTGCAGGCGAAAGACTTGGTGAGGACGCGGCGGTATATCCAGAAGTTCTACCAGATGCGGACGCAGCTGCAGGCCATAAGCCTAAGGATTCAGGTACGAAGGATGCTGTCGGCCTTGCAGGCCACGTACAGGTCATGAAGATGAAGCTGACGACTTGCTATAGACTGTCAGGAGCAACGAACAAATGATGCAGAGCATGAAAGGTGCGACCTCACTACTAGGCAGCATGAATAGGCAGATGAATCTGCCAGCCCTACAGCGAATAGCCATGGAGTTTGAGAAGGAAAACGACATCATGGACCAGCGCCAAGAGATGATGGACGACGCGATCGACGATGTCACCGGCTTAGAGGACGAGGAGGAAGGCGAGGAGGTGGTGAACAAAGTGCTGGACGAGATAGGGGTGGATCTTGGCCAGTCTGTAAGTTGGCATAGCTTCTCCCGGCTAGTCCTTGCTCTCCTAATAACAACGCACAGCTCGGAGAAACACCGCAAGGCTTGCAGAGTAACGCTGTCCCCGACGGCAAAGTCGCACAAGCCATTGGCGGTGACCCTGGCGATGATGACCTGCAAGCACGGCTTGACAGCTTACGAAGATAACGATTCTACGCGTGCTAATGAGACTACCTTCATCATTGTGTGTCTTTGGCACGTGAATTTGTGGAAATGACAGCGCATGGTGCAATCCCAATATCCCAGAGCGAGCTCCGATACGGCGCCGTCCCGGCATTTCGTATCTCACATCAGAGGTGGAACGAAGTATAAAGATTTCAAGCGGTTATACAAGTTCTCAGAGGCTCTTGATGAAGCCGAGACATAAGCTGATGAGAAGAAAAGGCACACGGAGGATCGGAGTACTTTCGTCCAAATGGAAGGGAAGGGAGACCACTCCACGAGATTCTTCATGAGCTCCTTCATTGCCACAACGTTGGGGAGAAGAAAAACGGGCCAAGGCAACCAGGAAGCGCTCGCGCTCCCTGATATCAGTCAATGTCGCGGCTGCTCGCAAGACTTCACATCAGCCTCCTTGTTGGGAATTGCATGCGATATGAGGTGGACCAGCTGCAGTATTGGTCTCCACGACTTCCAGTACATCGCTACAATAGATCTTGATGGAACAAGGGAGATACACCATGTAGGCACCTTACCAGTAGCCGATGATGCAGGGTTCCGCTCGGCTTCACAGCGAATGTGGGGCAACGCAGGAAGTAAGGTATGCACGGAGGCCTGGACGGTGGCCTGGACGCGATCATAGGGAGTGGTAGTTTTAAAAGTGCCTTAAGCAGGTAGGACGTTTACGAAGCCGCACTCGTACTCTTCGTACGCCTTTGAACCGCGCTGCTACCTGATTTCAATCTACTTGTTTCCACGTCTCAAGAAGTGTGTCCTAACTTAGGTTGTAACCGGAAGCCATCAGGTACCGTGTGAGTGAGTTAAGCGTATTGGCCTGAGCCGCAGCCCGTTCCGCGACCCCTCCTTCACGCCCAACCTGCATCTAACCTTACACTGACACCTATCGGTCTCAGACATCGTTGTCCCCGATTTTACTCTAACAACGCCTTTCGATACTCCACGTCGTCGGAACCGGTAAGGGCTCACGTGCTCTGCGCGCCTCAGATCTCGGCGGACACTAGAAGCAGAAAGCGGCATCACAGCGCTGGGGCGGGACCTCCACCGCTCGCAAACTCACTACGTTACGCCCCCTTCGTAAGCCAGGAAGCACGCTGCGGCACGACTGCGCGAACGACGAGCGGAAGAGTGTACAGAAAGCGCGCAAAGAGCTACGTGCGAGGCTGCTTGCCGCTCTGCTCCTTTGTCGCCATTATCAAGTCTCCCTTCCGTAAGCGGACACCTTGTTCCATGACCTCACACTCACGCTGCATGTCTTTAAACGCAGGACACATTTGCAGCTGCGCACGCGAGCTAAGGCTGACATCATCATCTGTACCTGCAGCTGTCGTGTTTCGGCTTACAGTGGAATCACCCACTCCTTCCTGATCCGTCCCTCAAGCCTCGCCTTTCGCACGTTGCCTAGTCCGAGCCGAAACATCTCGGATCAATACCTAGGTTTGAGCAACAAATATCCCACGAAGCTCAAGCCGACGCTATATGAGCGGAGCGGCCACCAAGTCAAGCCCGAACCCCACGGGAACCAAGAGACGTAGTCTCTCCGGTCAAGGGGGGTTGCTGAACAGGATGTTTGGCAGCTCGAACAACGGCAAAGAAGCGGGCACCGCTATCGACGCGAACGTACCAGATGCTCAGAGCGATGGCTCGCCTCAGGGCCCAAAGAACGGCAGCTCTCAAAATCCCATGGGTGCCATTGAAGAGGGGGCCAACAAAGATGACAGAAGTCCGACTCGGAAGTCTACAGACGAGGGAGCGAACGCAGAGAAGAAACGAAGAAGTAGCGGTGTTGGCCGGGCTCGTGACTTGCTTAGCAGCGCAAAGCAGTCGTTCCACAACCTTGGCAGCTCGCCGGATAACAAGACCACGATACCGCAGACGCCGTTGCAAAAGCTGGGAAAGACAGATCCGGCATTGAATGTGCCACAGGGTAGCTTCAACAACTCGGCCGGCGAATCCGTGCCCGGCCCACGCTCGACCTTTCACGTCGGCGTGACAGAAGATAAGAACAAGAAGTGCCGCCGCACTATGGAAGACACCCACGCCTATCTCTACAACTTTTTGAGCACACCCGCTCCTGCGTTGTCCTCGGACGCGTCAAGCAAAAATCTGGGCTCGCTCGCAGAATCTAACTCTGCGCTTTCAACGACGAGTAGCCAAGACGTGACCGAAACTGACAATGGGTACTTTGCTATCTTCGATGGCCACGCCGGTACCTTTGCGGCAGACTGGTGCGGCAAGAAGGTGCACATTTTGTTGGAAGAAATTATACGCAAACACCCGAATACGCCTATACCAGAGTTGTTGGACATGACTTTTACCTCCGTGGACCAACAGCTGGAGAGGCTCCCGTTGAAGAACAGCGGATGCACAGCGGTCATTGCAGTCTTGCGCTGGGAAGATCGGATACCAAACGCGCAGTCAGCTACGGGCTCTACTGCTATTGCACCTGCCGCTGCAGCGGCTGTGGACGCAGAGAAGTCGAGCGAAGGCAAGGCTGCTGCAGAGGCGCATGCCGGTCAAGACGCAGCAAGCACTGAGAACAAGCTGCGCCAGGCAGCTTCTCGACAGCGTGTCCTTTACACTGCTAACGTCGGAGATGCGCGGATCGTGTTGTGCCGTAATGGCAAGGCTCTGCGGCTCTCGTATGATCACAAAGGCAGCGACGAAAATGAGGGGAAACGAATTGCTGGCGCTGGCGGCTTGATCCTGAACAACCGTGTTAATGGCGTGCTTGCGGTCACGCGCGCGCTTGGCGATGCGTATATGAAGGACTTGGTTACGGGCCATCCTTACACGACTGAGACGGTGATACAGCCGGACATCGACGAATTCCTGATTTTGGCTTGTGATGGGGTAAGTGTTTCCCATTGTAACCGTGTCCGGTATGTTGGCTGACTTGTTCATAGCTCTGGGATGTCTGCTCTGATCAAGAAGCGGTCGATCTCGTGCGTAACGTGCACGATCCTCAGCAAGCTTCCAAAGCACTCGTCGACCACGCTCTAGCGCGCTTCTCGACAGACAATCTGTCGTGCATGCTCGTTCGGTTCGACAGCAAGGCCGTTCAGCAAACCGCCGCGAATGAAGCCCAGCAGATTGGCGTGGAGGGGGACCCTGCTACGAAACCCGGTGGCATAAGCGAGGCGGAAGCGATCGTTCTCGAGAGCAAGAAGGTCCTCGATGAGACTGGCGAGGGTCTTGATAGGATCCCGAGCGACCTGATTGAGCAAGAAGAGGAACATGATGCCGAGCCTGGGCCGGAGCTCAATGCTGAAGCTCTGCAAAAAGCCAGAAAAGACACCAAGCCTCAGCCGCCTAATAGCCAATCGAGTGGAAGCTAGTCTTGGTACAATGATCGAGAGGGTCTTGGTCTGTGGGTATGAGCATGAAGCAATGCAGAGGGAGATGGCAAAGGGGCATTGCACCCTCAAAGTGAGGTGTTGGAGTCTAAGGCGAACGCGAGTGTTGCGATCAAGTGATTGCTTCACAGCGGCGTGGCGGCCACATGGCACTTTTCCAATTGTCTACTGTAGCAGTGCAAATGAGACGACGAGCCTTCAGATACCTTATGCGGTTCTCGGGCTCGTACCCCCTTGTCGATGGCAACACTTGCATCTCGCATTCACTTGCGTTCATCGCTGTCTGCCTGCCCGGCTACCCGTCTTCGCACTGTCACATGTTCTTTCTACCCCACGCGCCTGCCCCGCCTTCTCAACTTGGATCCAGTCTCAGGGCGGGGTATCTGCACGTCATATGCGGCGTGCTGCGGTCGCGCCCGTCAACTTAGGTTTCCATCAAGCACACCGATAGCGAAGTTCAACGAGAATTGCAATCGGAACGCAACAAGCACAGCCTCGACCTCGCTGACTACGCTTGCTTTGGGCATGCATCCGGCGAAGGGAGCAACAGCGGGACGAAATGGATGACAGCGATGCCCCTTTGGCGGGTGAGGTTCAGAAACGTGTCCAGGAGGAGGCTGGTCCGCGGGATGAAGAACCACCGCAGACCGCTGGTGTGATGGCGGCTGAGGCGCCGGCCGGGAGTGACCTTGTATCGGACCATGACACACGAGCAACACCACCTGCCCAGCCGCCGTCTTTCACTAGTCCTCACGTAACAGAGAGTCACCGGGCCGGTCAGCATGTTCAGCGAGGCGACACTCCAACACAGTCTGCTTCAGGACCGCCAGGCGTAACGACAGGGTCGGCGGCAGATGCTCCTACAGGCGCGCCTCACTTCGTAGCGCCGTCGTCTTACCTGCGTCCACTCACGCGCGACCCGTTTGCGAGAAGCCCGTCGAGCCAATCTGGAGTTGGAGGGACGAGGTCTGGGGCGCATTTGGCGCAGATGAGCACGCCGATCGACAGAGAGCAGATTGAAGGCCTGGTGAGTCGCGCACTCTCATAGACATACTAAGCTTGTGACCTGGGCTTCAGCTGACTTGTTCCGTCTAACAGCGAGCCATCCGCGCCTTCTTCAAGGTGCGCACAAGCTACGATGTCCTTCCACTCAGCTACCGACTGATCGTCTTCGATACCGGCCTGCTTGTGAAGAAGAGCTTGAACACCTTAGTCCAGCAAGGCATCGTCTCCGCACCGCTATGGGACTCGAAGACGTCCACCTTTGCTGGGCTGCTTACCACTTCCGACTACCTGAATGTGGTACAGTACTACTGGCAGAATCCTGATGCGCTAGCACAGGTAGACCAGTTCAAGCTGAATAGCTTGCGCGACATTGAGCGCGCCATTGGCGTCGCGCCCATCGAGACGGTCTCTATCAACCCGAACCAGCCCCTCTACGATGCATGCAGGCGCATGCTGGAGTCTCGAGCGCGGCGCATACCCCTGATCGATGTGGATGACGAGACGGGGCGGGAGATGGTTGTCAGCGTGGTTACACAGTACCGCATCCTCAAATTTGTCTCGGTCAACGTCAAGGAGACACAGTCCCTGAAGAAGCCACTTCGAGATCTGAACGTTGGCTCGTTTGAGAACCTGTCGACCGCGAGCATGGACACCCCGGTTATGGACGTTATCCACACGCTCGTCAAGCGCAGCATTTCAAGCGTGCCAATCTTAGACAAGGACGGCACCGTGCTCAATGTGTTCGAGGCGGTGGATGTCATCGCGCTCATTAAGGGTGGCGACTATGACAACCTCAATCTGAGCGTTGGCCAGGCGTTGAAGAAAAGACCAGACGTACGTACACTTCCGTCCTCCCTCTCTGATTGCAGGATCCGTGCTTACCGTCTCCTAGGACTTCCCTGGCATCTACACCTGCACCCTCAACGACCGCCTAGATACGATCTTCGACACAATTCGCAAGTCGCGCGTGCACCGCCTCGTCATCATCGACGAGCACAGCCAACTCAAGGGCTTGCTATCTTTGAGTGATATTCTGGACTACACGCTCAACAGCCCGCTTGGGGATCGCGAGCAATGATGCTGGCACTGCCAGAGTGGGAAAGGGCGCTTGGTATGTGGCTTTGCTGCTCGGAGACCTCGAGCCGGTTATGATGATGCTTGTGGCAGAGATAGAGTCGCATGATACCCTTTGTGCGTGTGTAATGACTGGAGCTTGATGCTCGTTGAAAATCATGATGATGAGCTGAGGGTTGACAGTGCCTACCAGGTAGCGCCTAGCTGTTCTTGATTGAGCTTCTGACGCCTGAGGTCGTGATGTGTTTGGCTGGCTTACCAGCGACGCTTGCTCCTTTCTCCGAGTGTTCACTCCATATCACCTACATCATGTTGAGGTAAGTAGGGATGCTTGATATAGGTAGCGTCGTGCTATTTCCATTTTCCTTCGGTCTTCTCGTTGTTTGCACCTTGCCTCTTCTCGGACGTGCCCCTGCCTACGTGTATGTAACCTGGTAAGGTAAGTCAGATACCTTCTCTTACTATCACCTGCACCTACTTCACACCCTCTGCAAATTTCCAATGTCTACCTAGGTAGTCGCATCTGGAATTTTCGACGGGGAAGCCGTTCAAGGCATTCGTAGGAATTGTGATTGCTGTAGCACAACTGAGCTTCATATGCACCGCTTTAGCGGATGCGCATCCTGAACAGAAATAGTCACTGAGCAGAAGCAGAAACTTGAAGGTAGTCATGATGTTGGTGTGTGATATAAACTTCAAGCTCACCCCAAAACCCCATCACTCAGCCGCCGTCGCTATATTGAGTAACAGCCAGAAAGCAGTATTTACACCCATCACAGCCATCCTTGAGACCAGCACACCCTTCGCGCACCTCCACGTCTTCTTCTCGTACGTTCAAGACTTCCTCCTTTCCCAAATCAAAACCCCCTCAGGCAAAATCACGCGCTGCAGAAACCGTCGGCGTCATCGTCGCCGCCACTGGCGCCGCCTGCGCCGCCGCACCTCCGTCAACCGTCGGATCCGGCACGGGCTCACTACCAGAGCCACTGCAGATCCCCGCCTCCTGCAGATTCTGCAACCAAGCGCCGGCGTCGAATTCGGAGTACACAGTATCGATCCAGCGACCGCACAAACCCTCTCCCTCGGGCGCGGAGACCGTTTCCATCGAGATGAGTCCTACAACAGGTTTGACATCTGTGATATTAGCCGTGTTGGTGGTTTCCCACCTGATAATCACCGTGTCGCAGGTGTACCAGAGGTTGAGCTGGTTGAAGTTGATTTGGGGTTGTTGGGCTTGACCGGTTTCGAAGGCGGAGCGGTTGCTGAAGGTGGGTGCCAGGAGGGGCAAGGGCATGGCGGCGGAGCCTTGCGGGCAGGAGTTTATGAGCGTGTTGACGGATTCGGAGTAGTCGATGAAGTTTGGGGCGAGGAGTTGGTTGGCGAGGGTGTCGGTGTAGTTCGAGATGAGGAGGCCGTAGTTTGTGGCGATTTCTTGGGCTGAGCTGGGGCTGAGGCAGTCCCTGCGGTGTCTGTTGTGCCGTTTTGAGGGTTCTGCTGCGGGCCTGGCGAGGGCATTGAGGGCGAGGAGGGAGGTGAGGAGGATGACGCTTAGGGGAGGCATTGTTGCTGAGTGGATGTTGGTCGGGGTGGGAGAAGGGGACGTTGGGTATTAAAGGCTGGGTGGGAGGGAGGGAATATTATGTAGTATAATGCAAACGAGTGTGACGTGAGAGCGAATGAGCGGCTGATACAAAGGAGAAAAGGGTGAGAGTTTGGTTGCTTCCTGCTGTTTCTGAGAACTGAAAGTAGGAGATGATCGACAACTGGTGTGAAACCGGTTCTTCCTCATACCTTATATGCCTTGTAAGTTGTGCCCAGTCTTGCAGCTTGCTTCGAACCAAACCCAGAGCAGGCTGGATGCGACCCAAGACGCGAGCTTATGCGAGCATTCACTATTCTGGTACGTAGTTAGAACGGGGTCAAGCCCAGCGCATACGACTAGGTAAGCCCCTCAAGCAGAAGTTAGAGCGTTCGTCGTCAGACTTGGCATTACGGCTTGCTGAGGTGGTGTGAGGTACTATAGTGAGAAAAGAACACGGGAAGGGCGATCGACAGGACCTGTCAGCACCGTCAGCACCGTAAGGCTGCGCAGAGTCATGCCGGTCGTTTCGGTTGAGCACATGAGGGGGGTGGGGGCGCTTCTTCCTAGGATCAGGGTTTGCAAATCAGCCCCAGGTTCTGGTCTCCATACGGTAGTTGGAGGTGATGAAGGAGCCACAAGACCATTGTATCGTGTCTGACTGGGCCGAAGCAGGTGTTGCTGCTCAAGCCTAGGACCGGAGAGTGAAGTGCTGGGAAATGAGAGAGCCGTTCATGCATGCAGCCCTTCTGCACGATCGCTACGGAACAAGTTGTGATAGGGTGCTCCAGCAGGAGTCAGCTGTAAGACGAGCAGCATACTAAGTCAGTGTGGAGGGTGGTAGTGGGCACGGCTGTGCTGAGGTGGACGCCGTGAGCTTCGAGAGGTTCGTCGATAACGGGACGGGAAGAGGCAAAGAACAAATAGCTCGACGTGCCTGCTAAGCCTCTCACCTGTCGTCTTGACTCTCACCTCTTGACTAAGCGTCGGTACCGAACCCAGCGATACCTTACTCCTCCTCCAGCTTCACTTCCTCCATGAAGCGGCGCCGACATCAAATGCAATGTCGTATTCCTTGACGCGGTCCCCGTGCATGTCCGTCGACAGTACATAGCAGCAGCGGAAATGAACACCAGCAGAAAAGTGATCCAAGACGCGCCGCGAACCAGGATCGCGCTGCAGATGTCTCACTACAACCACGCAACAAACATGCTTGAGCCCGACGTCAGATGCACAGGGATTCATGCCACGCAGGCACAAATCGCGCCGTGAGCCTGTTTTCCGCAACCGAACATGTCCCAGGATGGCGAGCGTGGACGGAGTTGCAAGACCAAACGTCCCAGAAAAGCGTCTTGAAGATGACCTTTTTGGTTCTTCGCCGGCTTATCCGCCTCGGCTTGTCGTATTGAGGATGGACTTGATGCGAAGAGGACATATCATGATTTTGCTCACGGAACCAGCACATGAGCGATAAGCTGGCAGGACGCCTAGGAACATGACTTGGTCGCACACTGGCGAGATACAAAAGAAACCCCGCCCTACCACCTTTGCAAAGACGTTCTCCCGGCAGCTCAGTCAGAAGTACCAGCAGTGTGATTGGCGAGAGATCCTGCAATCTTCCGAGATACTCAAGGTCGTAGGCGCATGCTCCGACCCTTTTCACGCACTCGATGTATTGCACAGCTTCCGGGATTCCGTCGATGACTGCACCTTCCTTGGTCATTCCGCCTTCCTTTGAACGCCTACCCATCTTAAGTTTCTCGGCCTCTGTGGTGCCCCTGTACTGATCACCCTCGATGTGGATAATCCATGCCTCGGAAAAGATCAGGCACAGGCTCCCCGCGCCTACATTGGCTAGGGAAAAATGAGATCTACCGACCACTCACAGATGCTGACAATTCGCAGGACTTCGTTCCTAGATTTTGTGCACTTTCCAATTCAAGGACTGTACATTATGTTGCAACTGGGTCCCCAGGGCGCAAACTACCTCACTTGCGGCATCCCCTCGCAAGCTACCGAGCTCGTAAAGCCGTTATCATGACGTCTGGATCGTCTGCAGATCAAAGCAATATCAACTGAGGTTGGCAGAGGTTTTGACTTTTACTATTATTGCTAAGAAAGAGCCTTGCCAACAAAGCTACTTCGCCTTAAAGCCCCATGCAATTAGCATAGTAAGTAACCGTAGCCGCCCAATCGCTAAAAATCTTCGTCGCCCCAACCTGCTGCGCAACTACATCAATCACATTATACTCATCCCCATCATTATTAATCACGCTATCCAGGCCCTCGTAGTAGTACCCACCACCATTCTCCAGCGGCCCAGACCGCTCAAACGACCACGTAATGATTTCTAGCCCTGCCTCCTTCGCCGTAGTAGCGTAGCTAGAAGGCACAATCTCCCCTGTCGAATTGTCTACAACGACGAGTTGCCAGATCGACGGGCCCATGATCTTGACTCCGCGCGCCGCGAGGCTGGGGAGTGTGGCGACGACGGCGTCGTAGGCTGTAGCGTTGGCGTCGGCGCGCTCGTCAAGGTAGATGGTTTGTTTGCCGAAAGCGGGTGCGTTGTCCAGCCAGTAGTAGACGTCGCTGTCCAGGAAAGATTGTAGCCAGACGCGGTCGGCGTTGATTTCCATGTCCTCGAACGTATCGACGATTTGCTGGATAAAGTCGGTCTGGGTGTAGGAGCCTTGGAACGGCATTGGGACCTCGGGGGTTTTGGCTTCGGCGGTGAAGTTGAGGTTCAGGGAGTCGACGAGGGCAATTTGGTTGCGAAGGGACATGGTTTCGGCGCAGCCGTAGGCGTACATGTTGGTGCGCCAGTCGGGTGTGCTGCCTATGCGGCCCATGTATTGGGTGGTGTTGACGGCGTTGAAGGTTGTGGCTTCCATTTCGGCGCAGAGGGATTTGAATTCCGCGAGGGTTATGTCGCTGGTGCAGCATTTGGCGCTGGCGGCTGTGCCGGTTTCCGGGTCGTAGGGGGTGAAGGGTTGCGTGCATTTGGCGGCTAGCTCCGGACGGGCGAGGATGTTGGTTGTGTAGTGTAGGTCGCAGTTGGAGTGGCGGCATACTAGCTCGCGGTCTGAGGTGAAGGCAACGTCGCATTCGATGATGCCTGGGATATTTTAGTAACTCCTCTCCCTTTCATTCTCGTACGGGTCCGCAATGCTTACCGGCTCCCATTCTCGCAGCAGCCACATAGCCCTCTCGGCTGTGCTCTGGGAACATAAGAGGAGCTCCTCTATGCGAAATGGAGAAGCTCGAAGTGTGAAATGGCCCTTCAGAGCAGCTCTCAAGTTTGTCCTTCAGCGGTCCCTCGTCCATGTTGTTGACTAGGTAGTAAGGCCGGGGGCCCAGCTGAACATTGATGCCATTGTTCTCTGCGTGCTTCGGTCCATGGCTCCACCAGCGACCCCAGGGAGTAGGCAGAGCTGTAGCCAAACCAAATGCGGTCGAGACCGCGAGGAGAGTGCTGGTAACCATCTTGACTACCTAGGTACTCACAAAAGTCTGACAACGTGGAAGAGATGCTAATGAAATCCCACAGGACTAACGGTAAAAGAAGACCAGAAAGACCTACCTACCTGGATACTCACAGCTCTTGTAAATCACAATGGCGGCGATGTCGGTGAGGGCTGCATGTTCCTGCAGCCCGTTCTGCATCATACCGTACGGTCCGACCAGAAATTCCCTACCTCGTGGCTGCGGTAAGATAAGTGAATGGTTCATTCGGAAGGGTAGCGGTGCGGGACCTGCAGGATGATGATGACGGCGCCGAGGCTAGGATGGAGTTTGAACTCCTCCTACTGCTTTGAGCGGTAGCGGCTGGGCGCGAATGATGGAGGTGCCGTGTTGGTGGATCCGGGTCTTAGCCACGTGCTGAGCGAGCGGGTTTGGACTTGGTGTTGTGAGTGGTATAGTCGTTAGTGCTCGCGTAGAGGAGGCGGAACAGACGGAAGGACTTAAGGTAGTAGACGGCTGAAAAGACAACGTAGCGGAAAGCTGCCGTTTCAACGTTGATCATGTAGGTAATCTGACTTTCGAAACGAAGGGACAAAGCATACCTTATTTATGAGCCTCATGTGGACAAAACAATGCTCTACCTCGGCAAGTCTACTTATTGAATGCTGCGAAGTGTTGTGTCATACGTAGACAAAAGGACTGAATCGGAACGGCACCCACCGGGCAGCTTGCGAAACCGCTAGACTGACTGCGAGAACCCGTAGAACAGCAGTCAGTATGAGTAGTGTGAGAGCCCAATATATATTTGTAGCATTCATCCATTGATGTTGCGAAATAGGTCTTCTCTAGACCACTAGGGCGTACTGCTTCCGACTTTGCAATGCTTCACAGCATTCCGAAACAACCCTACGAAACATCCTGAAGACTCCCGTTCAGCAGGCAAGTCTCCAGCACAGCTGCTTCGCCTCGAGCTCTAGTCGTTGTACTGTGCAATCGCTGGTCGAAGGATCACTTCGCGAGGCATTTGGCAGCATTGTTCGTCTGCGACTTGAGCACTTTGCAGTATAATCGCTCAATGGACCTCTTCGAAATGCGTAGCTGGCCACTTGTTCTGCATTCGTCTATTTCTTCGGAGACACATCTTCGACCCCCTTCGCTCCGTGTGTGACCTGTTCTTTTGCTGATAGCTTTTTTTGGACTCCCCCTAGTTAGCCACTAACGTCTTCCCGACAATCTTACTGCAGCCTGGTAGAAATGCCATGCGCTGATCCCAATCTCATTGCTTCAGTCAGTCGTTTGACCTGAGGGGTGCGCAGGACAAAAGGCACGCTTTGCACGAAATGTGAGGAGAGAATATAGTACAAGGCACCTCGGATGTGGTAGAGCGCCAGACAGTATCACTAGTTAGACATGCACTCGCTCGCCTTACAGCGCCGGCTTCGCTTGCTGCTGTCCAGTACCCGCGCCCTGCGTCAACAACTGTACAGCCGTCAGCATCAGCACGCTCATCCACGACAGTCTCACCACTCCGTAAATCACTCACCTCATTAGCACTCTGCTGCATGCGCATCTCCCGCTCCATCTCCTGCACCTGCTGCTCCTCGCTAAAAGCCAACGCCCACGGCACACCAAGCAGCAACGCACTCGTGCTAACCACCCACAACGTCTTCCCGCTCAGACTGACGGCCGATGAAGCCCACGAGTAGCCTGTGCTGGTGATGTTGGCGACGGTCTTGCGGTATGAAGGCGGAACCATGTCTTGTAGCGCCGCGAGGCGGTCGAGGAGGGATTCGTCGAAGGTGTCATCGTCGTCTGGCTCGGAGACTTCTGATTCTGAGTTCATGCGAGTATAAGCATATTTCTTGTGAGGCCGGTGGATGATTGGGTTGACCTACCGCTATCGGTGTCCCAGTCGTCTTCTTCCTCTTTCTCGCCGGCTTGGGGCGCGTTCAGCTCCTCATCCGGGACTTCTTCGAGCTTGACCATATTTGCTGCTGGGTTGCGACTGTGTTGAGAAGGGCTGGCGTGTCAGATGTGTATCGCGGTATGCTCGCGGTATGTCTGAGGCACCAAAGGCTTCGTCTCTCTCCCTTCTAGTCCGACAAAAGTTGGAAGCTCGGACCATATCAGCGAAACACTTTACGGCGTACGATAAAGCTCACTCAACGATATGCCATCCCGAACCTGATGCATCCTCGGTTCTGTGCGTCTCCCTTTCACTCTGCTTCACTGGCTCTATGGGTCTGTATGGAGCACCGCGACAATGATGAAGTCCTATGGTCACGAGCAGCCATAATTCTTCAATGCGGCCCCACCGCGATCTGACAGTTTTCTTCAATTGCACAATGGGTCATATCAGAACCGCAACATCTCACTGCGCAGCTGATCGGAAAACATGAGAAAGCTGAAATGGCAATGTCATCCCCATCGACCCTGCACTCGCTGCCGGTCGAGATAGTCGCAGATATCTTGAGCCACCTCTCAGCCAGGGAAGTTCAGCGGTCACGGCAGCTATCCCACCACTTTCGCGACCTTGTAGACCACGTCGACAACATCAGACCGGTTGCTCAGCTCATCCAGCGCCGTGCCCTTGCACGATTACGTGACTTGATCGCCCAGACCTATATCTTTCCAGCGGAAATCTCCTTCCCGGAGGCCCTCCGCTGTTGGCTCACTACCCGCGGGATTCCTCGCACTCCTCAAGATCGCGTAACCGATCTCTGGACCTTCGCAGAGATCTGGCATTCGCAACGCGGTCGTCGCTCACATGTCGACGAGCAAGCTCCATGGCTCCTCCTTTACAAGACTCAAAGCGCGGCCGCTGCCATGCTGGAAGTGCACCTCCGGCAGTTTCATCCCGAGCTGTACAATGAAAGGGAACTAGGAGGTAGGCTTACGATGCGATCAGCGGTGCGGCTGGAATTTCAGTCAAAATTTGGCCCGGAGGTGAAGCGCTGCTACGACTGGAACAATGCCATGGTTGACGACTGGTGGCGGGAGCTGCACGCTCACAAGGCCGAGGGTGGTTACTTTGCTCACGCGAGAGTGTGGCCTGGTGGTAGAGGGGTTAGCATCGCTCCGGCGTGGCCGCTGAATTCTATCGCCATCATGCCACACGCTTCTCAGGTTGATGCTATCTGTGGAAGCAGTGAACTGGTGCAGCTCCTTGGTGTGCCGCCTGTGCCTAGGCGCATTGGGTACTACGCTGAGAATGTGTGGGCGTGGGAGCAGGTGAGGGAGGCTGTGAAGGAGGGCAAGGAGATGATGCCGCTGGTGAAAGCTGCAGTTCTGGAAGACCTGGGTATCTACTGAGTGGTCTCTCAGTGGCGCCCGTGCCACCAAAGTGCAAGGTGCCACTAGGTCACTATGTGCCGCGACAAAGGAAGAGATCCAACAACGCTAAAAACGACGGATTGATGAGTCAGGATAGGGATCGATATTTTCTGGAAGACTACTTACTGGAGATGGCGAATCGAGACGTTTTAGCAAATTGTTGAGGCGCTACCTTACTGATACATACCTTCCATGGTGTCCCTGGTTTCCCTTGGTCAGGACTCAGCCCAAGAGCTTTCGTGGTCCTCCACCCTTAGAACAGGAAGAGATCCTCTAGCACCGCTGCCTTCCTGAACATACAGTCACCAACCTGATTAAACCTCACCAAATCATACACTTGCACAGTCTCGACACAATAAGCAAAAGCTTCATTGTCCGGAATCGGCGGCAGCCCCCCAAGCATCTGCCTGAGACCCGTAACGCTCACACACCCCTGCTCTCTCAACCTTCCATGACTCGCATTGTGGGTGATTGCCTCGCGCGGCCACTGCAGAGTTGTTAGCGGGAAATTCGGTACTGCGAACGTGTTGACTCTTACCTCACAGCCCTTCAAGACGTTGTCGACTCTGACCGATCGACAGATCTCTCGAAGCCAGGCCTGGTCTTTACCAATCCTTTGCGCGAAGGGAAGGTTGTCGCGGATGACGGTTGCGAGGTTCATGGTGTCCTGTGATTCTTGGGCGTTGAGACGGACCTGTGCAGCGTGACAAACGATGTGCTGTCGAACTAACATCTCCGCTAGACGGCCACGGCAGAATGTGAATTGTCTGCCCTCAGGGGTTCTCAAGTCCGAAGCGCTGCGAAATCGAGCCCAGCTTTCTGCGAAGGGGTTCAGGTCGGCGATGATGGTCTGGACTTGTATTCCTGGGATCTGGATAAGCGCGATGCCGCGATGGAGGAGGTAGGCGACGAGAGCTGTGGTGAAGTTAATGCCTGGCTCGTAGTAGACTACGGATCGGAGTGTGGCTGAGATGTTAGCGATTGCCGGGTTGATGCGTGGTCGAAGGATGATTGCGTTTTGGTTTCTCTCGATCACGATCTTGAGCACTGGGTGCACGATGCGGAGACGAGCGACGTCTTTCGTGGGGAGGTAGGATATGATTTGGATTTGGACCTCACTAGGCAGAATGACGAGGCGGTTCACGGGCTGGTTGATGGGCTGGCTGACGGGCTGGTTCACAGGCTGGCTGCTGGGCTGCTGTGAAGGAGGCATATTCCCGTTGTTCGTTGCTGTGCCTGGTGTCTCTTGGTGTTCCACCTCGGTGTTACTCAGTGTCAAGCTTGGTCCTCCTTGGTGTTCCAATTCGGTATCTCTTGGTGTCTCTTGGTATTGCTCGACGAGGTTGGGATCGTCGTAGTGAATGTGTATGGGTTTTGAGGCCTCTGCTTACCTGCCTCCAGCCGAGCATATATGCACACGAAGAACAACATTGTCCTGCAACAAACACATGTCCAGAAGGTGGATCGGCTCTGTGTGTTCCTCGATCTGAACGACGTTGAGCGGACCTTGAATGCCATTGTGATTTTACCCCTGGATCATATTGCACAATAGCTTTGTCCAGCAGACGAGCCGAGACGGAAAGTCGAAGTTTTCGAACTACTGAGCAGACAAAGAGCCCAATGTGCTCTCCCGAAGGGACTTCGACCCGTCTATGAGGTGGCTCGAACACATACCTTCTCTTACGAGACCACAGACGCTAGACAGAACTATACATAAAGGACGACCCGAGGTGATGCAGGCTTCCAATGCCTATTGAGACTAGGTCAGCTACCTTGTTAGGAATCCTTCCTCACTATTCATCTGCTTGCGACTACCTTGGTAATTGTCTTTCCAGTCGCCGTTTCTTTGTCCCGTTGTCCGTCTGCTCATGTATCGACTTAGGACAAAGCCCATTTCACTGACTCCAAACAAAGCACGGGACCCTTCAAGACACAGAACAAGCCTTCTGAGGAGCAAGTCACAATGCCATTGTACTAAACAGCTGCAAGCATTGCAAAATACACATATGCATGCACTGTACTGAATGGATAGAAACCCATCAAGCACCTGGACTCGCAACCAAGTATCTACAGGTTGGATACGTTTGATTCCGAGTAGCAGCAACCGCCCGTCACGCCAACGAACATCACACAAAGTCGAGAGAGAGAACGAGCCGCCGCAATGGCCGTGTTCCGAAGACGAAATGGTGTTCACTTCGTGAACCCCTTCGAGGCGGACCGAACAAACACACCAACCTCCCGACGTTCGTCATCCCCTCCCGTCAGTCCAAGAACGACGACCAACGCTGATCCTTCCCCTGACGACGAAGACGATGCTGACAGGTTATTGCATGCAGTGGCTGGAAGCAACAACAACGGCGGTGAGGACGATAGCGACGACGACTCGCACAGCAACAACAACAACGGCGGCAACGAAAACGACAACGGCAACAGCGAAGACTCTGACAGCGAATCAAGCGAAAGTCACGAAGATAGTGATGACGCCGCCGACTCCGATGATTCTGATGCCAATAGCGACAGCAGCATGCTCTCCAACATCGTCGTCGCCCCACGCCCTCCCGGCGCCGTACCCAGACCCGCCACCGGCCCACGACGCACTCGCGTCCTCGGCCCAGACACCGGCGGTCCACCAACCTCTTCACGAAGCCGCTCCAGCAGCGTACCCACCGAAGTACCCACCGAGGTGGACACCGAAATCGCCGGCTACACTCGAAACCAACACGAATGGCAAGCAGCCGACCTCGCGGCCCTCCGCCGCGACCGCTACGAAGCAGAGCAAGTCCGTGAGCTCTACAACGCAGCCAACGGCTTGAACCCCACGGATGCGGAGATGAGAGACGCTGACATGACGGACGCAGAGCCCTATCGTGAGTACGACGAGGAAGTTGTGTATGAGGACGATCGGATGGACGTGGTGGACATCTACAGGATGTATGTTTCTGAACCCGAGCCGGTGTATGATGAGGACAGACGTGCAGATGACTCCGGGCAGGTACGTGACGAGGACGAGGACTCCGATGATGAGTATCTTCCGAGAGACCCATTGAGGTAAGCTAACGGAGATTTTAGGCCGCTGGGACTCGTCTTGGTACGAGCCGGCTCCTGAACTTCCTAGTTTGCGTTTACAGAATTTGCGTTTGAACTTTTCGGAAGACTGACTGGCGCTCAAGGTATGGCGTGCAGCGTTGACTGAGCTTACATACAGGCGGCACTGGCGTTAAAGGGCGTCCGGCAGTTGATTGATATCTACTTACCTATACGCAGTGATATGCTAACCCACACACAATCTACTAACCCACAGACACAATAGCAGCAGTACGACAATACTTACTCCTCTATAAAAAGAGATCCAGACTCAGCCAATTTCCCAAAAAATAAGTAAATCTTTCCAACTTTCAGCATTTTGAAAACCTCAACAAAGCTCTCCCCCATTAGTGGTGCATCACAATCTCTTTCACTTCTTCCTTCCCTCTGAGCGCCTTCTATAGTCATGTCTGGGTCGGGCACTCTGTCGTCTCGTGTGCATGCTAGTACCTGACGTATGCCAGAACACTATTGTCTTGCTACGTGCTTCCCACTGTCTCTCTCCCTCCCTATACGCTGCGCTAGCACTAAGGGGAGGAGGTTTGAGCCATTACACCTTCTAGCGGAATCTCCGTTGATGGGGAAACGGATACTAGCAATAAGCTGTACATTCCTACCCAAAAACTCCCTCGCGCATGAATGTATCTGTCGTCAAAAAGCGTCGTCCTATCTTCCATAGCGGTCGCACACACCGTCGATCATACACCGTTTCACGCCTCGCGAGACAAAGAGAACCATAGCGCCGACTCCCACCCCTTACCCTCATTCCCTCCACCAATACCAGATGATCAAACAACAAGACATCCCATCGATGGTATCACAGCCTTGTACATCCGGCTGACCCCCAAATCCCAAAAAGACTTGCCCATCACCCCTACGCAGCAGCCACACCAGCAGTACTCTTCGCCCCCGCCTTCCTCTCCTCTTCCTCCAATTTCTCCCTCTCCCTAACCGCCTCAGGGTTCAAAGGCTGCGCCGCATCATAACCCACCTGCTTCACAATCCCCAACCCCTTAGTCCGCCCCTCGCGAAACAAAATCCGATCCCCAACAGCCAAAAACTCCGGCCTCTGCACAAACCGAAAAGCCACCGTCGCCCGATCCCCCGTCCGGATGTACGCCCGATCAATATCAATAATCGCACAAGTCTGCGAGATAGGCCCGACATGCAGCATAGCCTGGTATTTCGTCCTAATAGTCGTGGCATGGCTTAAGATGAGGACTTCGGCGATGAATTCCCGGTGGACTTTGGGTTGCGAGATGGGTGCGTTGGGGTTCGTGTCGGATTTGGCGAGCATGACGACCATGCCTTTGCGGACGTCTTTTCTGCGGACTCGGCGGAGAGCGAAGCTTGCGCTTTGGCCGGCAGAGCAGACGGGGACGGGGATGCGTTTTCGTTCGATGCTGCGGATGGTGGTTGTGGTGAATTGGCCGAGGCCGTCGGGGCCGACGAGGACGGTGTCGCCGGCGTGGACGATGCCGCTTTTGACGACGCCCGAGACGACGGTGCCGACGAAGGGGACCGAGAAGGTGTCGTTGACGTGGAATTCGAAGGGGGCTTCTGGGTCGTATTTCCCGTGGTGAGGCAGGATGTTGAGGAATTCGCGGACTAGGTCGAGGGATTCGCCTGTGACGTTGGAGACTTGGAAGATGGGGCAGATGCGCTGGCTGACGAATTGAGTGGCTGTGTTGACGCACTCTTCGCGGTTCTTGATTAAGATGGGTATCTTTCTTGCGCCGGGGCTCTTTAGGATTTTCTGGAGCTGGGTGAGGGTCTGCTGTAGAATTTGAGGTGGGCAGATGTCGATCTTGGTGATGACGACCATGACTGGAACGTTGAGGGCGAGAGCGATCCCGAGGTGCTCTTTACTCATCCCAATAAGACCGTTATTCGCCGCGACCATCAGGAGGCAGTAATTCGGCTCGCTGCTTAACAGACCGAAGACTGTTGTTCTCAAATATCGCTCGTGACCAGCCAAGTCGGTAAACGAGATGACTTTCGCGCTGCGCTTCCCGATCTCCTCCCAGCTGAGTTTTCTGCCTGGCACACCCGACACAACGACCTCTCCTTTAGTGTCGAAGCCCATGATCTCCATGCCTACGGAGCTGGTCCGTCCAGACTCCATCTCATGCTTGTGCCGGAACAGGTTGACACGCATTCTACCCCTGCCGTCATCGAGCCCGCCTTTGACAAGCACGCCAAGGAGAGTGCTCTTCCCGGCGTCAACGTTGCCGACGACTGCTATACGGGTCTCTATCACTCCGTCGACATCTTCCGGTTGCCGTCTGATCAAGAACTTCCCTACACACCCACGTTCGCTCTTGGGTTCATTGCCAACGTCCACAGCGCTGTCGGGAACATTCTTGGTCATAAGCGTTCTCGTGTCCGCCTTCATCGTCTTGAGAAGGCCCTGTATTCGTACTAATGCACTGGCGTACTCGGCTTCTGTTAATAGCTGCGTGTCTCCATTGTCCTCCAGCCCAACATCGAACAAGCACTCTCCATGCCCCTCATTCATTCGGGCAACGATGAGGTCTTGCAGCTGCCTTACGCTCTCATCCTTCGTATCGCCATCATCTAGCAAGAGGTCTTTTAACCGGACCCTGGGCTTGTCGTCTGCGAGGTCTAATGTGTCGAGGATGTCGAGCTCGGCGTGTTCGGTCTCATCCTTCGGGCCATTGCTGTTGACCTTGCCATTGGTTGCTGCTGTGCTGGCAGAGCTGGCGGTGCCGGTACCGGTGACAGCTGGTTTCCTCAGCGCCTGTTGCTGCTGGACGTAGTCGGCAAAGTCGCTTAAAGCCTGTACGGACGTCACTTAGCAAGCGTCCCCGTCTCATGCTTGTAGTATGAGCTGCTATGCGACCATCGACATACCGACTCGCCAGCCCGCCGCTCAGCTGCCGACTGCGGCTGCTTGTATCGTTCTGCTCTGGTGCTCATGTTCGGACGGATCGATAGAGATCGAGGTTGACTAGGATATTCGCAAGATCATCTCTAGGTGCTGTGCAGTAGTCCGCAGGTTGTGTTCGGTGCTCAGGAGATACTATACATTGGTGTGCATCGAGGTCAAGTAGGTAGGCAATATGCCAGGGTAAGGTATGACTCTGCCATTCGACTCACGACCGGACGTGACTACTGACCTGAGGTGCCCACCGAGGTGTCATGCCAGAACCCAAAGCGGCCGCCTATGACGCACTCTTGTCCGCGACGGAGCTCGGCTCACCCCGTCCCGCCCAGCACGCCTATGCCGTGGAGCAAGAGAGAGAGAGAGAGAGTCGAGAGCTTGCCGAGTAAGTTACATTCGCGAGAGCTCGCTTTTTCCCGTACCTGCAGCAACACATCCCATTATTGATTGACCTTGCCATCTCGCTCTCTGCCGGCCCCTGACCCTCGTGCTAACAACCAACAACATGTCGTTCGCAAGGACCGGAGCGCTCCGGAGCCTTCGGTCGTCGCTGGGCAGGCATTCGGGACTTCGCGCCAGCCCGAGGACAGCAGCCGTACCTGGCATTGGACGGACGCAGCTCGCAGTGGGCAGGCGGTATGCCAGCGGTGGTGCTGGTGGTGGCGCGCACGGACATGGCGATGGGGGCTCGGATCTACCCTGGTGAGTGGAGGAACTCCCGAGCGTTCACGGGGCTTTCACCGGGCGTTTCATTGCGTGAAGCTGACGGCGGGTCTTAGGCTGCTCGGCGCGGTGATCGTGACGCCGCCTGCGTGCTATTATTTGTGGCCAGATCAGTCGCACGCCGAGCACCACGGCGGTGAGCACGAGGAGCACGGCGAAGCTCACGAGGAGGAGAAGGAGGGAGAGGAAGAGGCACCGGCTGAGGAGTCGAAGCCCGAGCCAGAGCAGCAAGAAGAGGAGAAGGAGGGTGAGCAGGAGCAGCCGAAAGAGGAGAAGAAAGACGACGCCCCAGCTCAGGACACAACCGCGGAGCAAGAAGAAGCCAAAGAAAGCGAAGAAACAGCCAAACCTTCAGGCTCCGAAGGCGAATCCCAACCCCAAAGTAACGACGCCAACAAGATCTCCTCCAAAACCGAAGAGGGCACCTCGGAGCCCAAGACCAAAGCCGGCTCCACGACCACCGGCAAAGGCCACATGAAGGAGGGCGCACCCGGCCACGACGACACCCGCAAGCGCGAGCCGGACAGCAAGGGCGCCTACAAGAAACGCGTAGACTCCGGTCTGCAGAAGGACCTCGGCGCGTCGGACAACCCAGTAAGCAGCGATGACGAGAACACCTCCGGCCCTGCAGGCGTAAGCGCTCGTTCTAGTGTCTTCTTGCCTTTTTTTCCCAGCAGCAACTATACCTCACCCTCAGCTCGTTGCGTTATATCATCGTCCCCAACTATGTAGACCAACACACAGGCACCCGATGCTTCTGCTAACTTCACTCTCCACTCAGGCCTCGACCTCCAAGCAAGCGCAAAAGGGCAGCACAGGCGACGTCTCGAGCAAGCAGTTCGGGCTCTCAACAACCGCCACACGCCACTCGCTCCAGATCGACCAAGATCCCGAGAAGTCGAAGAAGCCCGAGGGCCCTGAAACCGCGAAGTCCATGGGCACTATTGACCCGAACAGGCCTCAGCCGTAATTCCAGCGTCAGCATCAGCGTCGGCGTCCGCGTGGAATTGGCAAAAGCCTGGTCTTAAAGAACTGTGGGAAGGCTTCCATGTCTGCTGCAAAGGTACCTTATTTGTACAACAAGTCCACAACAAAAAAGTCCAAAGATGTGAGCGTGATTGGTTCGGGAGGGACGGGAGGTTCGATGTGTATATATATATTTACCTACGTAGAAGCGTGTATAGACTGCGGGTCTGTTGAGTTTGAGCACGCCCTCCTTTCTGTGGGGTTTCTTTGCACGGATGGGAAAGCTATTGGTAGACTACCTTACACACATAGTTCCCCTTGTTTTCCGTTGTGCAAATGGCGTGGCGGACCCTCGTGGGCTGCGGTTGTCCAGTATGTGTACTAGCACGTAGCACGTAGCACGTAGCATGGCAAGGGCTACGGATATGCCGACGACCTACACGCATGGACTGAGCTTCCATTGCTAGATATTATGATGATGATGGTGATGATGACGGAAAGTCACGTGCGTCTCTTTATTGCCGCATCTCTTCTTGAATGGCCGAGAAGAGGACGGGAAGTGACAGCCTACCTACTCAACGATTTAAGAGTACCTACCTATAGAAAAGAACCTAGGTAGGTATGAAACGGGACGCTGTGTGATCGGTAAGCAGCCCAGGCTGGACGGAACTTGATAGGCTTGATTGGCCCAATACAGTCGTCTCTAAATACACCCCTTTGGCTTGCTGGGTGACCGAGTCTCCTGCGAAGCGAAGCGAAGCGCTCGCTCGGGCTGCGATGTCGAGCTTTCAGACTAACGAAGTAAGAGACTAAGAAAGGATGATGGTAGGATCGCTGAGACGGCGGGGTGATAGTCTTTGGTGTTGAGACCGAGGAGTTTGGAGATTTAATCTAAGTATTTTAGGTGTTGGGTGAATTGTAAGGTCTCCGAACTCGCGCCCGCGTGTGAAGGCGAGCTATGCTGTTTGGTCTATGAAGGATGAACTCTTTAAATTGTTCATCCAGGAGCGCCGGTCATGGCAAATTCTTCTATCTCGCCTGGTTGTCGGCACAAGGGTACTGCCTAGCTTGACATCTAATTTCTGTCTAGCAATGATAGGGGCCAGCAGTGGGTACACACTTGTCTGGTTCGACCCATTCTCCATGCGCGATGGCGAATGTGAGTTCTCGAGAGCGTCCGTAATGCGTGTAGGGATGGCGGATGCAGCTAATGCAGAAGACCCACGTTGCGCGGCGTGATGCTGGGCGACATGACATCAATCGTTGAGATTTGCCTTGGTCTCTCTTGCGATCCGGTTCTATAAGAGGTGCCGAACAACAACGGCATGGCATGCCTTCGATGAGTTGGCGGCTAAAGTGTCTTATCCAGCTCTCAGTCCGACTTCTCGCGCAACGAGCGCATGACTTTCCGCCTCTGAGCCATCATGTGTGTGAAGAGAATGTACGAGCCTAGGTACCAAAATTAGTATCAGAACCCTTCTGAACAGTAGCAGCAAAATCAAAACTGACCAGGTACATAAACAAACAGCACCAGCTTCAAAACCCACTCATAAGCCTGATTCCACGTCTTCGCCGGCTCAATGCTCAACCACACTAGCCAGCACTCACTCACAATCCCCAGCGGATACAGCACGAAGAACGTGTTATAACGCAAATACGTCATGTTGCGTGGTACGCCGCCGTAGGCAATGTTGATTGCGAAGTACGTATACCGGATGACTTCGGTGACGGACCACGCAAGCAGCATCGTGCTGTAGGCTGTGGAGCGGGACGTGGTAGCGGGGAAACTGGGCACGATGATCCAGACGAGGAGGAAGCGAGAGGCTACCTGCATGAGCGTCGTGAGAATCGGCGCCCTCACCAAGCCTGTCGTTCGTCAGCTCTATGCCCGTATACGTCGATGGGTTTGTAGGGTTTGCGGATGTAATACCGATTGCAGCGTGCACGACTTCCAGCGCCGCGACCGTCTGTGTCCACTTCGTCCATTGTCCCGTGCCCTGGTATACAATGAAAGTCTCATGGATGGCGCATATGGCTAGAACTCTTCCTAGGACTACGGACCACAGGAGGGCGGAGAGCGAGTTGTAGAAGATGAGGTACAGGCTGCGGTAGCTTGGGGGGGCGACTCGTTCGGGCTGAGCACCTTGCCGACTTCTCTGTTCGGGTGTTTGAGAGTCGCCTGGGCGATCCATGTCGAGGTTTTCTGGCTTGATGTTTGAGGACGAGATACGGCGAATGTGAGGTCTAGATTGTCCAAGCTGGTGAAGTGAGCTCCAACAGCTCCGCACGGCGCGAGCCGCCTACGCCGCGTTGTACCCACCTGTTCGTGAAACGTGACATTGGGCTTCATCAAAACATATACTGCGGCCGGATAGTCTTGTGCTGATTGCTACTTGAGAAACAGGGATGGGTCATGCGTAAGGGCGCCGTCAGACGCATTAAGGTGGTTGGATGGCAGCGCATCAGATTTCTTCGAGTCATCTCACAAGCTACTGGCATTCGTACATGTATGCCGCTACTTATTACGCATTGTCTATCGCAGAGGGTCCGATTGACCAGACTCATCTCCACTACCAACCCTCCATACATTCGCTCTCGGGGAATCAACTTTTGCCCTCGAAAGCCGTGAAGTCACTGCTCAAAACATCACCAATACCATCCCAGTCCACTACCTCCCCCCTCTGCCTCCCAGGCGTGTCTTGAAAAGCAGGCATCTCGCTGAAGTCAAACACTTGACTGGGACTACTCCAATTTGCACTGCCAGTGTTGTTGTCACTAAGCATCTGCGCAATGTGGCGAGAGAAAGGCGTCATTTCGACAGTGTTGTTGCTGCGCTCGGCACTGCCATTCACTCTTCGATCTGCTGAGCGAGGTGGGGTTCGTGCTTCGCGGCTGGGTGTAGAGCGCAGGAAGTAGCGCGAAGATGTGGGTGAGGTCATGAAATCATTCGTTGCGGCCGAAGCGGTGTTGGCTATGTTTCCATTGGTTGTTGGGGAAAGCGCTTTGCGGCGTTTACGTGAGGAAGGGGTCGGGGTCTTGAGCAGGTGATTGAGTTGACGCTGCGACCGAAAAGTGCTCAGTGGCGCTCTGGCTGGAGTCTTTCTTGGGGTTTTGAAGAGGTTGGTCGGTGAGCCATCGAAGAGATGAGCTAGCTCGTCATCGACTTCAAGACCGGGTGGGAGGTTCTCTTTGTCGAAGGTGAAAGCTTCAAAGACGCTCACTTCGCCACCTTCGAGCACAACGCCGGCCTTCAAAGAAGCAGCAGTCTGAAGATTCGTGCTCGTTGCTGGCGCTGCGACGACAGCACATCCCGGGATATCAGCGTCCAGGCCCTTCACCTCACCTTCACGTCGCGGTGACGGGAAGAGCAGACGGCGTATTGGCTTCGGTGTGATTTCTTCGATTTCGATTGGTGATTCCTGTGAGCCGACGAAGCGGACCGGGCTCGATTGCACAGCGCGTGCCAATGCACCGCCTCTCTGAGAAGCGTTGCTGACGCTGCGTGGCCTGGTGAGCTGTAAGCTGTTTGACCTCGGACGCGTGTTAGGCGCCCGCTGGACATCAGCGCCACCTCTCGCACCACCGAGTGGAACGTCGCTCGGCTGACGCTCTTCAGACTGGCGTCCATCAGACCCACACCCCGTCGACTGATTTTCACCTGACAGGTCCGGATCGATGTTCGCGTCATCTGGACCAGGCATCTCCGAGAAGAAAGCCTCCGATTGCGGTTCTGGCCCATCAGTAGCCGGCAGGTCGCTGCCATCGGCGTTCTGCTTCCTTTTTGGACGGCGGGTGCCGCTCTTGCGGCCCCACCTATTGGAAGGCCGCATAGAACGGGTCTTGTTGAACCAGAGACCACATGGATTGCAGACCGTCACCTCTTTGAAGTTCTTGCCGGGCGGGTTTTCCTTGGTCTTCTTCATACTCTTCCTGATCAGAAAGCGTGACACCTCTCCATTCTGACCTTCGAACTCCAAAGGCTCCACGCCAATGGTCTCGCCCTCCCCTTCTGCCTCGTCGAGGGGAGACGGCTTGCCGTCAACTTCCTTGAGATACATCTTGCGCCATGTCGGTGTCTCGATGGCGCCACAGTGAGTGCAGAACTGGGGCATTTCGCCTTTGTTGAGGGACTCTTGAAGACGCTGCTGGATGATGACGCTGCGCTTCGCTCCAGATCCAGATCGTCTCGGACCTCGGAGGCGGCCGCCCTCAGTATCACTTGGTGCGGGAGAACCTGCCTCAGAGCCTTCGCCATCGGGACGCTGACGCCTAGTGTATTTACGCTTTGGCTTCTGTGCCTGCGCTGGAGCCTGGACCTGGAGTTGAGTCTGAGCCTGACCAGTTGGCGCATGCAGGGGCGGCAGCGCAAGCGAGCTCCTTCTTGACTGCACAGCCTCTGGGCGCGGAATCATCTCGTCAGTAGCAGACGCACCAATCGAGAAAGGACCGGCATCCGTGAGAGCCTTCTGCAGGGGTGGACGACGTGGCTTAGGTCTGAAGTGACAGTGCGTTAGCCTATGATTCTATGTATGGCATCGCTAGATCGCTTGTATCGCCGAAAAGCTCATCAAATACGTTGTCATTAGTGTCCACGTACCCTTGGTTGATCGAGTTCTGGCGAGCCGTCGGCAGATTGAGTAACATTTTGTGCGGTAGCTGATCCATGTCGCCTGGCGTCTCCAGCTCAACGTTCATATCGCTTGGAGTTGCCTCAGCCGCCTCCAAAGTATCCTGTCGACGCGCACGATACTGAGCGGCGACCTCAAGGTCCTGTGCGTCTGGGCTGCGGTCTTCATCATCGTCGTCGTAATTTTCGTGTACGTTACTGCCATACTGTCCGCCACTCATGAAGCCACTGTCAACGAACTTGGGCCCGGGAAAGGTGGGCAGCATTGGACTACTGAGCTGCGTCCGGTTGAGAGCCGGAAAGACAGGTGGCGACGACGGTATGTCTTGCGGCGTACCGTCGGCCGAGCCATCCTCTGGCGAAGTCCCAATAGCATCAGAGTATTGGTCAGCGTCAGACATCAAGTCGGAGTTCATTGACATGATTGACGCCTGCCGTAAGAAGCTACGTGATGGAGCAGGTTGTGGCGCCCTCGGCTTTCCAAGCATTGGATTAACTTGAGGCACTGGCGTAGGAACGCGTGGTGGTGGCTCAAGATCAAAGCCTGGCATACCTGGCCGCTTTGGAATCGGTCGATGCATTTGCATTGAATGTGTGGTCGCAGCCGTGACGCGAAGGTCACCAGACTTTGCACCGAACGAGGACCGCCCGTGCCAATCAGTCTGCATAACCTTTGCGCGCTTGCGCGGTTGGCCTTCATCGTTGTAAAAGACTTCGGTTTGTTGTTGGACAGGCTGTGTCGATGCTTGACGGTGGTCTCGAGAAGGCTGAACTTCACTGCACAGGCTTGTGCGGGATGCGGGCCGATATTGACCCGAGAATTGATGGGAATTCCCAGAGAAGCTCTGATGACGTTGCTGATCGTTATGGGTGCTTGAATCAACTCCCATCAACGGGCTTCCAGCTCTGCTGCCTGGAGCGCTGTGAGCAAATGCGGGGTTGGCGCTGAGAGTGGGATCCGTCAGGGTCTGAGCCATGCCCATGCCACCCATTTTCTGTTGCCCGCTTCCACGCTCCTCGCTGCTCGATCCGATTCCCAACATCTCGTCCATCAGCGCTAGTTCGCTCTCGCTTGTTGTTGTACCACGGTCAAAGTTGAAATAGTCGGTAGGCCGTTGTGTCTGCGGCCTGGAAGCATTCCAGGCGTTCGGGTCGAAGCCAGCCGACATGGCTGGGCTCACGCTCCTCAGGCCTTCTACAGGCCTGCTGACCGTCTGCACCGCCTTCTGTACCGGCGTCAACCTCAGCTTGACCTCCAGCGTCTCCTTCACGCCCCCACTGAATATGGCCGGCACATTCTTGCAAACACGCCCAGTGATCATCGTCTTTTCAACAGCAACAGGCCCAGATCCAGCGGCAAGAGCAGCCGACAGCAAGCCTTGTCCAACCAAAGGGGTCTCATACTCGCTGTAATCGTATGCGTAGATCGTGAAGTCGGCGTTCGAAAGCTGAGACAGCAGTTCCGGCGACGCGGTTGTGACGGCTTGCAGGCACTGCTGGAGTCCGATGACGCCGACGTGCGAGTCCTCATCGATCGCGACGACTGGTATTTGGAGCGTGTGTGGAAACCGTGCAAGACATCTAGTCTTATCGTCTGGGTCGAAAGAGTAGAGCACCTTGACGCGCATAGGACGCGTGGGTAAATCGCCGTAGTCTCCGCCGTTGTCGAAGTCCATGTTGCCAGTGGATGTTGTTGTAAGGAATCAAGTGTTCGCCGAAGTGCGGGGATCTTATATTCGAAGACCAAGCCGTCGCCGGCTTTGGATGCGTGGCGAGTGTGCTACCTCATACTGCGAGTAGACCGGGCAGCTGCCAGACACGCAGATGCCCTTGATTTGTTCGTAGTAGACGCTATTGCTGCCTTCAGAGAGACGGCAGCTGATGTAACAGTATCTTGTTGTTCAAGTGATGGTGCTGCAGATCGTGTGAATGAGTCGTTGTATACCTTGGTCAGAGATAATGGAACGCAAAGGTCTTTTCTTGAGGAAGTGGTTGGTGTCGGAGAGCCTCGCGCGTTGCTTCTAGACGCGACCGAAGCACGAATGATCGTCATTGCTGGCGCCAGTGCACGTGCTCTGTTTGCCTCAGGCTTCACAGCATTCTCTACCGACTTTCAGCCGTGACGACTCGCGAGTCAAACATCTTGGACATCACCTCACCCAAGTTAGGCATATTGCGATCCACACGAATCGAGCACGGTGTCGAACATCTCTTCACGCATCACACTACATAGAACCCCAATATGGCCGCCGTCGACCCCAAAATCCAGTAAGTTAAGTGAATCCTTTGGCAGTTTCCGCACACCACTAACGCTTTGCAGAGAACTCCAAGGCAAACCGCGCTCAGAGCTAACCGAGTACGAGCTGTCACTGCTCGAGACACACGAATTCACTTCCGGCCCACTTTCACTCCTCCAAACCGCAGTGCGCAACCACACCCAAGTCCTAATTTCATGCCGCAACAACCGCAAGCTGCTCGCCAGAGTGAAGGCCTTCGACAGACACTGCAACATGGTGCTAGAGAACGTTAAGGAAATGTGGACAGAGACGCCGAAGCTGAGCGATGGGAAGAAAGGGAGGAGCGTCAACAAGGATCGCTTCATCAGCAAGATGTTCCTTAGAGGCGATTCGGTCATTATTGTGCTATTGAGCTGAGCTTGGGCGATCTTGAAGAAGGATGCAACAATGATCATTTCCGTCATTCGGCGATGGAGCGAGTGAGTGCGAGCGGAGTTTGCAGCTATGAGCATCGCAGTCACGCGATGGGAACAAATCCGGGGAACATATAGGTACGGGGTTGGGGTGAAGAGGCTCAATGTGCCAGGCGTTCCGGTATGGCGCGCCATTTTACTTTCCTCTACTGCATTTCGCCGATGCGGCGGCCCGGCGAAGTCTAAGCGTCCAGCGAGTTTATGCAATCACACCAGGCTTCCAACATGCCTTTGATAGGGTCATGAGCTAAAGCAAGATTCATCGATTTCCAATTATCACTATGTTATCTCAGGCCTTCTGCTAATCCAGAGAAGAACTCGGCCAGGCCGTATGCTCCTGGATCGGGTACCTCCTCGTACCCACTGCCGCCAACATACACTGTGCGTCCTAGGCTGGCTTTCATACCCTTCGTGTTCTTAGCGCCCTGATCCGCAGCCTGCGCAGCCTTCTGAATATCCCCACTCGCCTCCAACTGCTCCACGAAAGGCGCTAGCGCATCCACCAGCGTCCTATCACCAGGCTTGGCGGGTGTATAGTTGGCCATGCTCTGCGAAGCAATGCTAGCCGCTTTCGCCCAGACTTTCGCGTCCACGTCCTTGCTCCCACCATTCCCTTGCACACGCAGCCCATGTGCAAGTGCATTCAAAAAGATGGCATAGATTGCGCCTGACGTGCCATCCATGGTGTTCTCCACCACACTGATGATCTGATCCAAGTACAGGCCTGCGTCCTGCTGACCTTGCGCGGCCTCGAGACCTTTGAGGACGCCTTCCGCACCGCGTTTGAGACCAATGCCACAGTCGCCATCGCCGACTACCGTGTCGTATCGTGTGATCTCTGGCTCCGCCTTGATCAGTCTCTCCAGCGCAGTCTTCAGCGCCTTGTTCGCTACTTTCGGATCTAGCTTGAGACCGCAAGGCTTGTTGCCGGCCGCTGAGCTGGCATCTTGCTTGCGCGTCTGGGTTGGTGGCTTGGTCCAGGTTTCTCGCTTGACTGCAGCAGACCAGCCGTTACACTCTGATGGTGCGTCGAAGAGGTCTAGCATCGAGTGGCTCACGCCTGTGTCTCGGAGCTTGAGCAGGGAGATGGAGAAGCCGAGCTGGTTAAGAGACGTCATAAAGGTACCCGAGATAACCCTCTTTGGCTTGACGCCCCAGGTCTTCTCGAGCTGTTCCACGACCTCGTTGGTGATGCCACCCATTTCGAGCGGGCTGACGCCGCCAAGATTGTTGACTAGTAGTATGGTCTCGTCTGACTGGCTGACTGACATGAATGCACGGTCCTTGTCCTTCGGATCCAGCATGTACTTCAGCATGGTATTCACAAGCTCCGGTAGCTGCGCAGTCGTCTTTTCGGAGCCTGGCTCATTGTGGATGCCCATGCCAATCTCCACTTCTTCGTCCTTGAGATCATCTGCGCTCCCCTCCTTCGAACGACCTGGAACGTGGACATGGGCCAGAGAAGACCCGATTGAGACCGTATTGTCTGCCACCAGCTTCGCCAGCTTATGGACCTCTTTCAGATTGGCGCCAGTGGCTGCCATAGCACCTGCAATTTTCTGCACCAGCACCGTGCCAGCAATTCCTCTGCGACCGACCTTGCCACCTTTTGCGCGACCCACGCCAGCGTCATCTCCCATGACGATCATCTCGACCTCCATTCCTGCGGCTCGCGCCTTCTCAACACCCATGCCAAAGTTCAGCACGTCTCCGGTGTAGTTCATTACCACTACCAGCACGCCTTTGCTCGTTTCGACCCTTTCCAGAATGCATCTTCGGATCTGCTCAGCAGACGGACTCGCAAATATAGTTCCTGCTACGGCGCCGGAGAGCATACCCGGACCTACGAAGGCGGCAAAGGAGGGTTCATGGCCTGCACCTCCACCAGAGACGATGGAGACCTGCGACTTGGCAGCATCTGGGCGGAGATAGATGACTCTGTTTTCGGCGTCGAAGGCAGTCGTAGGGTTCGTGTATGTCACGCCTTTGAGTGCGGACAGGACAAGGTGGTCTGGGTCGTTGATGAAGTGCTTGGCTGCAGCCAGTGCGCGATCAGTAACAGCTCTGGCTTTGACAGGGCTGCCTGGAGCATATTGAAGCACTTACATGACATGATGCAGACAGTGTTTGAAAGAAAGAAAGACGGAGCAGTGGTATAGCGACAAGTGACAGCGAGATCGAGTCACTCACTATTCACATTGGAAGTCCACGTACGGGGCAACGGAGTGGAACCTCTTTTATCAACACTTGGTCGCTGGTGGTTGCCCGCGTCTAGGAGGAACAAGACCCCCGCAGCGCCCCATCGTGCCCCGCTTGGGGGTTGGGGGGTCGAGGGGTCCTCGTAGGAGAGCTCCGAACTGGCCATTGTGCTGGCCGGATCCAATTCCGCGGCATCTGACTGCAGAGCATCCCTACGATGATGAGTCTTCTCTCGTCGCATGTAGGCACTTTACAGTGCCTTGGCACGTGGCTTCGCGCAGAGAGTATACGAATCGACGAACGCCTCTCTGGATCAGAATAATGCTTTTTGAGCCCGTCGGAGGACATACAGTGCCTCTTACCAAAGTCTGGCCACGCAGAGAATGAGCAAAGGTCATTTCGCATAGTGAGTATCGTTCGAAGGCTTCTGAATACAGGGTCGGTCTCGCTGCGCCCGGCGGAGGGATATACAGTACCTCTTGCGAAAGTCTATCAGCGCAGAGAATGAGCAGACGTACGTTCGTCTCTGGACTGTAGAATTGCTTCCCGAGCCCATTGGAGGGATATACAGTGCCCCTTGCCAAAGTCTGCTCGCCGAGAGAATGAGCAAACGTCCCTTCGCACAGAGAGGACGAAGGCCTCTCTCTGGACTGTGATATCGCTTCTCGAGCCCATCGGAGGGATATACCGTACGTCTAGCGAAAATTTATCCGCGCAGAGAATGAGCAAATGTCCGTTCCCAGAGAATGAGGGCCTCTCTCTGGACTGTCGAACTGCTTCTCGGGCCCATCGGAGGGATATACAGTGCCTCTTGCAAAAGCCTGTTCGCGCAGAGAATGAGCACTGGTCTGTTCGCGCAGAGAGTACGAAAGCCTCTCGGGATTGTTAAGTTGCTTCTTGAGCCCTTCGTAGGGCTATACAGTGCCTCTCGTCAAAGTCTGTCAACACAGAGAGAGAGGGCAATGGTCTGTCGCGCATAGAGTGCGAAAACCTCTCTCCCGACTACAGAGTTGCTTCTTGAGCTCCTCGGAGGGATATACAGTACCTCTACTGAAGGTTTGTCCACACAGAGAATGTTATGCTAACAAAGCTAGGAAGCCGGGGCCTTCGATGTTCTAATTAGCCCGACTCGACTTCATCGACACAAAGACCCTCGATTCATTTAGAAGCGTATCTCGCTTCATCTATAAGCGCACCGTACTTCATTCAGAAACGTACGTATACGCACGTGTAAATACTTTACTAAGGTATAGTTACAATCGGCTAGTTACGCTCACTCGGCGTGCCGTTTAGCACGTGCTGGTTAGTATCACAAGGGAATACTCTACACTACCTTACTACCGCCCTTCTTGCCGTTTACAATAGTAGTCTCGTACGACTATTATAAAGCGGTTTTAACTCGATTAAGATACTTCGACTCGAGCAGGGGAGCCTACTATACGAGGTAAGCAAGCTATAAGAGCTTAAGACTCTTTCCGTAGCACCGAAACATCAAATTCCGACTTCGCTACCTCTGTCGAATTACTCGAGGGGTTCAACTAGCCTCCCTCACTTCCTACCGTCACCTCACTACACTCGTGAAGACGGCCGTAGCCCCACTTCCCTGCATGATTAGCTCTTTAGCGCCTTTAGTACAAGTACTTTACTCTCCCTCTCTTCCGCCTTGACAATAGGAAGACCCAACAATACCGAAGTTTCGACTACGACCACGTTTTTCATACACCACGAGCTGTCCGACCTCTGCCTTCTTATCATTGCGCTTCTTGGTCCTTCTGCGGCTTACTGGACACGAACACACGACAGACCTTCGACTCGGTGATTCCACGATGGTATGGCACTCGTACTGGCTTCACTTGAAGCGGCGCACTGACGCGGCACTCACAGGGTCGGTCCATGGCGACCTCCAAGGCTCCGCCAACCACCATCATCGATCTGGACCGTAGCCGCCAGATCCTCACTCGCTCCCAGGAAGCCAAGATCCGCCGCATCTTTCCCTTCTTCCGCTTGCCAGCCGAGATTCGAAACCTCATCTACGAAGGCGCCCTGGATACCGACGCCGCTCAGAGGATCCTCCAGCGCTACTACGAGGACATCAAGGACACCGACAATGGCAAGGGCGTGACCGCCCCACTGATCTACTCTAAGTGCCCCACCATCTTCACAGTCAATCGCCAGACCTTCGTCGAAGCCTCCTTTCTGGTTCGCAAGCGTAGCCTGACCTTCGAGCACGGCCTGTTCGACCTGCTCACCATTCAGGACTTCCTCCCTGACTCTCTGATCCGCACTGTCTCCTCGATCCGCATCGACAACACCGGACACCCGCTCTTCAAGAACAACATCCTCACTGCCAGCTGGGTGGGCTACATGTGCCTGATGGAGGAGCTCGCCGAAACGCTAAAGGCCGGCCACCAACTCAAGAGCCTCACGATCTCTCTCGACGACGAGGCTTTGGTCGAACACGTCACAAAGTGCTGGGGTCACAAGAACACTTGCGGTTTCCGCGATGGTATGCGTCGTGCCGGCGAGGCTCTGCGTGGCGTGCGCAACGTTCGCGAGGTCAAGCTGGTCGGCTTCCCAGAACCGTTTGCTACTGAGCTGAAGCAGCGCATGCAGTCCGCTCCGATCTCTTTCTCCAACTTGCCGCGCGAGCTGCGCGATCAAATCTACAATGAGATGCTCGACTGGTCAGAGATCAGCGTAGTCCTCAAGCGGGACCTTGCCAAGTGGGTGGACAAGACCGAAGACATCCCCTACTCGGCCCGCTCGACCCCTACCATCCTCCAACTCAGCCGTGAGATCACTGCGGAGGCCCTGCTGGTCCTGCGTAAGAAGCCACTCGTGCTTGAGTGTCCAGCCGAAAGCAGTCTGCTGCAGGAGCGCCAGGTCCCGAACCTCATCCGCTTGATGACCTCGGCCACGCTCCAGAACGTGCAGCATCTCGTGGTGCAGCTCAAGGCCTGGGAGTGGATCCACGGGCTGAAGCCCCTCCTCCTCGCCTGGGCTCCGGCGCCTGCGCCCCTCGCTATCACGTCTACCACCATCTGTGCCGCTGCTGCTACCGCCGGCACATCCGACAGCCGCATCAGCCACGTCAAGACCCTGCACCTGACTTTCCACGACAATCTCAAGGACAAATTCCTCGCCAACGCGGACGAGCATTATCCCGACAACGTTCTGCACGACGCCCTCAGCTTCCTCGCCGAGATCCGCGGCCTGCGCAGCGTCATCTTCGACGGCGACCTGCCAACCTGCTACTCGCAGCCCCTTGTGCAGAGCATGACGTCTCCTGTCGCCGGTGGAGTGGACTTGCCTAAGTTGATGAGTATCAAGAGCTCGGGCGAGGAGGTCGAGTCGATGCACGACGAGAGGGAGACGGATGGTGCGTAGTGAAATCATAGTCGTCGATCTGCTGGGATGTGCGGACCTGAGAGGAAAGGACGTTGTAACAAAGAAACATAAATCGGTGGGACCCAGCCGGCTGGCATATGTGCCGAGGCTGCCTCGCGATAGCAATGCACAATGAAAGGGTAAAGGGAACAAGGGCTTAGATCAGGCTCATGAGCCCCATCTGCTTTTGAGAACTTTTGGATAAAGGCAGCACGAAACTTGGAAAAAAAGAGAGAGAAAGGAAAATCGAAACCGAGAAACGGAAGAACAGAAAATCCGAAAATCCGAAAGACAAAAGCAATAGAGACAAGAGGAGAGAAAAAGATAAGGTACCTGACATGCATCCGAGCATTGGAGAGCGCGCTATACCCTCCATCAGGGCCCGCGAGCTTTGCCTATCACGGGTGCGCGACCATAATTCGATTGTTTCCTTCACGAACGATGACGACCACGACCTCATGATTCAGCATTGCATAGCGTCCAGCACAGCATCCGGCATCACACACGGCGTTTTGGCATAAGATACCACCAGCATACATGCATTCAGCATACTATACACCAGCATACAAGACCCCAGCATAAGACACCCCAGCATACGTGACCACAGCATAAGACACCCCAGCATACGAGACCCGAGCATACGAGCCCCAAGCATACGATACCCAAGCATACGACACCTCAGCACACCCAGCTCAGCATACCCCAGCGTACCCCAGCATACCCCAATACATCCCCAAGCCGCGCCGACACCCCAACCCTCATCTACCTCTGCGCACGGTCTAACTTGCCAGAACAAGATAGATAAAAGGCAGCACAGAGCAGTCCAGGTCAGGCCAGGCGAGGATAGGATAGGATAGGATAGAATAGGATAGGACAAGCACAAAATACAAAGACTCGTAAACCCATGACCATGACCACGACCACTCTACCTTCCATTCCATTTGAATCCCCATTAACGCTTTCTCACATCCGACACAGAGCCCTCCCGTCTTTCACCTTTCCATTGACCGTGGAATCGAAACCGTGCAAAGTACGAAGTCCACAACAACGTAATTTTAGACAACCTACATGCAGCGCGAACCATTTCCACGGTCCTCATGCGCCACCGCTGCTCCTCGATTCCACTGCCCGAAGAACGACATACAGGTATAGAGACGACGGGAGATGCATCAGTGCAAAGTCTCAGCATGCACAACTCTTTGCGCTTTCGTTGTCTAGCATAGCAGTACTTCTCCGCTCCCTCTGCACGCTCGCAGGGCCTAGCTTTTTCACACAGGTAGGTCACAACCACCGCCATCACAACCACCGCCACCACCCTTCTGAACCTCTGACCGCCCGCCCGCCCGTCCGACCGATCGGCACCGTCGACCGCCAGGCCGAGCCAGTCCAGCCCAGCAGCAACCCAAGCGCCTCTACACCGCAATGAGGAAGACAACTTGCAAAAAGCCAACATGCGTAACGACAGGCGGCATTCAATGCTGTTTAATCCCATTCCGCAACTTATCCTCCTCCTCGACAACCCGTTTGGGCAGCGCGCCCCCAATACCAAAGAGCACGAAAGCCGCCCACCTAGCACACGCAAAAACTCGAATCAGCATTCCATAGATTCACAGGCCACGACATCTGGCATTTCCAATACTGAAGGGGGGAGAGAGGGTGAGGGATCAACTTACTTCCAGCGAAAGGGATTTACCACAATAACAAAAACAAACCAATAGATCAACTCGGCATAAGTGAAAAACTCAAAAGCCCCCGTAGGCGCTCTTCGCTTCACCCAACGCGTGAAATCAATCCACGTCTTCATCAACCTCTCATTCGGCCTTGCCAAGGGGTCCACCAGGAACATAAGCAAGAATCGCGTGTAGATCCCGATATGATAGTTCCCGACGGTTCCAATCGCATTGACATACGTACAGTTGTTCGCACAGATGTCCATGCGACCGGGCGGGAAGACCTGGAGGTACCAGTTCGGGGGTTCGTAGTTCTCCTCGAAGCACTCGGAGGGGAGGAAGGAGAGGGAAGGGCGCTGGTAGCCCGTCGCAAGGATACAGAGGTCACCGGGGATTTCCTCTGAGCGGCCGGGGCCGTTTTTCGGGACGCCTCGCGAGCGGTGGTTGAAGAGGATGCCGTTGGGCGTGAATTTCTGGATGTCGCCGCGGAGCCATTGGGCTTTGCCTGTACGGATGAGGTCGAAGACGGCGGAGTTGACCATGGGGGTTTCGGTGAAGAGGCCGGCGGCGGCGGTGTTTTTGGGTGGGGAGAGGTCCGAGAGGTCGCGGTAGAAGAAGAGACGGAGGAGGTTCTCCGGGATGAAGGAGAAGGGGGTTTCGGCGCCGAAGATGTTGAGGGAGAGGAGGATGTCGACGAAGAAGTTGCGAGGGATGATCCATTTTTCTGAGCGCGCCAGGATGTAGGTTTGGCGGGCGTCTTCGTGGGTGACGAACTCGAGGGCTTCGACTGCGGAGGCGCCGCCACCGATTATGAGGACGTTTTTGTCTTTGGCGGATTGGCCGTCGAGTTGCGAGGAGTGGATTACGGGGCCTTTGAATTGCTCCTGGCCGGTGATGTGGGGGGTTTTGGGGTCGCCGCAGGTTCCGATGGCGGCGATTACGCCGTCGAAGCGGCCGTTGGATGGGTCGTTGACAATCCAGCGGCCCTGATCGTCTTGATATACCTTTTCCACCTTTGTATCGAATGTTGTCTTCTCGTCGAGATGGTATTGCTTCCACACCTGGGTGATCTGGTCGACAATCTGCTTGCGGTTGGGGTAGCCGCCGCTCCAGTGGACGGAGGGGAAGAAGCGGTACATGAGCGAGTGGATCTGGAGGCCCGAGGTGTTGTTGACCTTGGCCCAGATGCCGCCGAGAGCTTTGCGGGAGCCGGCTTCGAAGAGGTGGACGTCGAAGCCATGGCCGACACAGTGGGCTGCGGAAGAGACGCCGGTCAGACCTGCTCCGATGACTGCAATCTTCGGTCTGCCCAGTGCAGCGCCGGGAGCGGGGGGATCAGGCGAGAGGAGGAGGGCGATGAAGTATTGGATCCATTGGTAGACGAAGTTGATGGGGTGGTTGATGAAGGCGCGGATGGTGGAGTGGACGTATTCGAAGTACGAGTTGGCGTCGGCGTCGTAGCGGGCCGTCTGTGCTTGCTGTCGTCGCATCGCCGACGCCTTTTCGTCGGCCTGTCGGGCCTCTTTCCTGTGATGAACCATGGCTGGGTGGTTGTAAGGGGAAGAGGAAGGGCTGAAGGAAAGGGAGGGAAAGAGAATGAACGGATCAATCAAGCTTCAGAGGCTGATGATTAACCTTGTTCAATCAATCTTGCCCAATAATCTGCCTCCATCCACTTTCACGTTTCCAGTTGATGCGCCGTCAACTTTTACGCCGTTTTGGCCGTCCGGCAACGCGCGGATCAGGACCCATTGACTTCACGTGATGTCATATTATATAATCCGAGCGTCTTGCATGTGAATCCGCGCCAACGCGTACCTGAGTCCATACCTCCGTCACATGCACTTCTCGACTACCTACATATACACACAAATCTCAATCAAATCCCCATCAATCAACCAACCAACCCGAATCAAACCATGGACGACCCCGTCAAAGACATCGGCCCCATCGTCCACCTCCTCACCCAAGGCTCCCCCAAAGAGCAAGAGACCACCATCAACACCTACTTCACCCCCAACGCCTCCTTCACCCACCCCTTCTGCCGCACCTTCAGCTTCAATGGCTCCCGCCTCCTCATCCACGCCATCTTCCGATGGTACAAGATCATGAGTCCCCAGATCCACCTCCACATCGACAGTATCGGTAAGCCCCGCCCCTCCCTCACACAACTACCTCAAACCCCCCCAGTCCCCATCGAAAGAAAGCTAACAAACACACCTCACAGCCTTCGACCAATCAAACCTCCTCCTCTACATCACAATCACCCAAACCTTCGCAATCTGGTTCGTCCCCTTCCACCGCAGCCCCGTAACCCTCACCACCGTCCTCTCCCTCACCCAGCCCCCCTCCCAAAAGAAATACTACATCCAATCCCAAAACGACCTCTACCAAGTCGACCAGTTCGTGCGCTTCTTCCTCCCCTGGAATATCGGCCGGAACCTCGTGTTTCTCTGGCATAGCTTCGCGACGCTGTGCTGCGTTGTCTTGGCTGTGGTGTTTGCGCCGTTTACGTGGTTGGAGCAGAGTTGGGCGGAGAGGAGGGTTGAGGGGAGGGTGGGGGCGGGGTTTATGGGGGCTGTGGAGAGGGTGGAGGAGTGGAGGTTGAAGGGTTCTGGGGGGGATAGCGGGGCTGAGGGCGCTGGGGAGGCGCTGGGGGATTTGGCGGAGAGAGTTAGGGGGGCGGGGGAGGGGGTTGATGGAGAGAGAGGGAGGTTGGGGGGATTTGGGAGTATGGGGGAGGAAGGGGATAAGATGCAGTTTGGAAATATGCAGGTTGTGAAGCCGAATTGATTGGGCTTAGAGGGGGTTGTGTCTGGAGAGGTGGGAATGGGCTCTCGCTTTAGGGGTTTGCGTGGATACCTTAGTGGTCTGGGTTATGGGATTCACAGTTCACCTCACCCAGCACCGCTGCTTTTACATATGTACATCACACCATTTACCGTTCTGTACACTGTACTCGTGCAAAAATGGGCACTTTTTACGACATCAGCACTTGCTCAAACCAGACCGTCGCCACTTCCAATCACGACGTAAGATCTCCACACCATCCTCACCATCTCACCATCTACACCCAGGTAGCCATACGTCGTACGATCGACACCGCGCTGCCATGCCTTCAGCCTCGAGGTCGCCCAACCCAGGCCGTTCCTACCTAGCCAAGCAGCAGCCAGCCTCCTTGCCACATATACAGCTTTGATGAGGCGCAGCGCGTTCGTAGACGCGTGGGAAACAGAGGTCCGCAAAGAACCTCAGCATCGATCCGGGGTTTGAGCCCCAAGAGCCAAAGAACGACAAAGGCGAATTGTACCTCCGCCTTGGGACTACAGTTTCCCTCAAAAGCCAAAAAAAAAAAAAAAAACAACAACTCCGCCGTTGACAGCGCAGCAGGGACGTATTCACTACCCCCGCCCACCCCATCATCCCCCCGCAAAACCCAGCCCCCCCTCCTCAGGACAAGCCGGCTCCCTCGGCCTCTCCACCCACCCCTCAGGCAAATCCCTCAAAGCCCTAAACCAAATCCGCGCCATAACCCCATACCCCTCATCATTAGGATGCAACGACCTCCCCTCCTCATCATCATCAGGACGCAACAAATCACCGCCAACACCGGAGAAATCCACCGTAAGGATTTTGTAGCCTTTGGCGGCGCGGGAGGCGACGAGGAAGGGGATTGCGGCGTTGAAGAGGTTGTGGCGGTGGGGGTGGCGGGGGACGGAGACGATTTGTGCGACTAGGAGGACTGTGGTGGGGTTTTTGCAGAGGATAGCCTGTGGGTGGGGGTGAGGGGGGGCGGGGGTTAGTTGGGGGGTAACGTTTGGTGGGAGGTGGGGGGTTAGGGGATGAGGGGCTTGGGGGAGGAGGAAGAAGGGGGGGGAGGAAACTTACATCGATGAGTTTCCCCAGACGTTGTGTAGCGGATTCCCAGGGTTCCGCGGAGGAATCTTTGTTGATGTCGTTTGTGCCTGCGTGGAGCAGGACGATGTTGGGGTGTTGGTGGAGGACGCCGCTTTTGCGGGTGCTGGAGAGGATGTGGTTGATGCGGTAGCCGCCGTAGCCTTCGTGTTGGTTGTCCGGGTTGTGTTTGCCGTCGCTCAGGCTGCCTATGAAGTCTACTGGGTTGCCTGGGAGGGGGGGCAGGGAGTGTTAGGAGAGGTTGTCCTTAGATTGGGCTGGAGAGAGGAAGGGGAGAGGGGTTACCGGCTGCTACTAGGAGTTTGCGTAAGTCGAGGCGGTAGCCGTTCATGTCGGTACTTGCATAGCCTGAGTTGATTCCTTCTAGTGAGTATTCGTACAGTAGCGGGTGATTTTCACCGCAGCTTGGAGCGGATGATGCACCTACCCTCTGTGATGGAGTCCCCAACAGGCAGGATGCGCAGCGGCACGCCTCCGCCTATGCTCTGGCGAGTCACGAGCGACTCTGATTGCAAAGCATCCCATGTCACAGTCTTAGAAGACGGCATAAAGATCAGACTGAAGAGTAAAAGGAAAACCAGAAGGAGCACCGGACCTAGTCTCGAAACCGACCCCATTGCGTGAGCACCGCCGATCGTCGGGCGATGAGGTACAGGTAGCGATCATGTCGTGGAGAGGTCGCATCAGTCTAAGTAAGATAAGTATGACCCGGAAGGCGCTCTCGCTGCTCGTCTGCATCGGCATCGTCCGTCATGATCCTTCATTCCCGCTAGGGCGCTTGCTCAGTGCCAAGTATCGCCCGCGATAGCCTACCAATTGAATGTACCATTCGAACGGGCTTTCGAGCGACCGGTGAGAGAGAGCGCCTCGGAGGTACTGAGTCGCTATTCGTCAAGGTCAAATTACGAGGTGTATAGCTGTAGGACCCTTATGCGCGGCGGAGCGGGAATCATGCCAAGGCTTGGCCGAGGGCAAGGAGGGGGGGGGGGGGGGGGGGCCTCACATCCCGCTGCCTAACGTGCTAAGGTAAGGTCTAGGGCATAACGTGGCTGTCCATCCGTACCTTACCAGGCTTACCTCAACATTGCATGAACGCATGGCCTAGCGTGCCTGGTGCCTGGGTACTTGTAAACCATCCCTACCCGACCGACCGGTGTAGATACCAAGCGTACCTACCTTAGCCTCAAAACAGCGTTTCCTTGGCTTCTGCATCGGGACTCGTCAGCGAAGACCAGACCGGATGAAGCAAGCCCAGCGCAAGGACGGCACGTGGGTCGGGAAGCAAGGCTAAGGTACCTTACCTGCACCATCACCCTTCGCTGACCTCCCTCTTTGTGCTCGACCTCATCTCCTCCCGCACTACCATTGCCGCCCTCTGACTGCTGCCCTCCGTCCGCTGCCCTCCGTCCGCTGCTGCTCTCCATCTACTCCGTCAAAGTAGCGCGATGCCGTGAAAACCTCCGCGGACAGATCGCAGATATGCCATCCAGGTCCGCGAAGTCAACACAAGGTCCCTCCTGTAGTCTGTACGTAGCTAGGTATGTAGTCGTTTCAATCGACCCGGGAGTAGGGACGCCAGCAAAGTCGCAGTACCTATTGCTATGCTGCCTACGCAGGCAGAGGCCTTGGCCCGTGCTGTACAGCTCAGAATACCTGTATTTTGGATCTCGCATCAGGTACCTGATCTCGAAGGCAAGGCATACCAAAGTAGGTAGGGTTGATGTAAGCCATGTAGTGCAAACCCCTCTTTCTCAGCCCTTGTCAAGTGGCAGAAGAGTACCCGACCCTTCTGCTCATGAAGCAACGAGGTGAGAGTATAAAGACGAGAAAACATCGGAGTACGCTAGGTCCATCGCATACCCAAGCCATCGAACCGCGAAATTGTATATCACAACGCCCCCACCCTCCCAGCGCCATCGCTATGCCACCAACACCCCAAACCACCCAAACCACCCAACAAAGCAACCCAGCCATTTATTGCTGAGTACACTGCGCGCCTTCAGCCCCATCATCCTCATCCTCCCAATCGCCACCAGCCCGCGGATCATCACTCCCCGCCCCATACCCATCCAGATTCTGCACCTCCTCGAACTCCAAAATTTCATCAACAACCTCCGGCGTCTTCGCGTCTTTCTTCACTTCCGTCGGCGGAAGCACAGCCCGTACGCGCTCGACGGCTGCGTCGTCCTTCAACCAGCCATCTTGAGGGAATTCTACATTGACTGTGAGATACAAGTCGCCCCGCGCATCGGAGCGCTTAATCGGCATCCCCTCGCCAGGCACCTTGAGAATCTGATCCGGACGCAGAACCTTACCCTCGGGCTGCTGGATGTGTAATTGGAGCCCTCGGCCATCAAGGTGCGTCAGCACGACGCGGTTGAAACCCGTCAGAGCCTCGGCCAGACTGACATCGAGCTGCGCCTGAAGATCGGCGCCCGCGCGCTGAAACGTCTTGTGCTCTGCCTCTTCGAGCTCAAAGATGATATCGCCCGGCGAGGCATCGTCAGGGTCTTGATCCGCCTCGCCCGCCAGCACAATCTTCTCGCCCTCCCGGCTGCCGGGCGGGATGTAAAGTTCGAGGATCTTGCGCGTCTTGACCGTGCGCACGCCTTTGCACTTCTTGCACTTGTCCTTGTCCGCGTAAAAGCTACCCCGTCCGCTGCATGTCGAGCACGGGACGGTTTCCTGCGTGACCAAGCCTGGGCCGACCGGCCGTAACCGCGTTGCGCGACCTGCGCCTTTGCAGCTATCGCAGTGCTTCGCTTTCGCCTTCTCTTTGCCTCCGCTACCTTTGCAGTGCTCGCAGATCATGCTTTTTGTGCTCGCGAATCGCGTCGTCTTGCCTTTGTATAGCTCCTCGAGCGTGACCTCGTACTGCTGTACCTCATTCTTGCCCTTTGCCCTCTTGCCTCCAGGCCCCATACCACCCATCCCGCCCATCCCGGGCATGCCACCCATCCCACCCATACCGCCGCCAAACATCTGCGCTAGGATATCATCCATGTCGACGCCACCCGGGAACCCATTCGCTCCTCCCGCTCCACCCTTCTCAAAGGCCGCCATGCCATGTTGGTCGTACAGCGCGCGATTCTGGTCATCATTGAGGATCTCGTAGGCTTGACTGACGCCTTTGAATTTGATATCAGCTTCTTCACGTTGGTCCTCGGGAACTTTGTCCGGATGCGAGGCAAGGGCTGCTTTGTGGTAGGCTTTCTTGATCTCGGCTTTGGACGCGGTTTTGGTGACATTGAGGACCTCTAGACATGTCAATCAGAGCTCAGTCCCGCCATCGCTTGAAGAAGCTTGTAGATTTGAGGCATGTATTTACCGTAGAGGTCCTGTTCTTCTCCGCTCATGCTCGAGATTTCTTCTATTTACGGCAGCGGTATTCGAGGTGGGCGGTATAATTAGGGGCGACGAGTAGGTAAAGCTATCGCAGGGCAGAAGAGTGGTACTGCGCTCCGAAAATGGTACAAGGTGCACTGGTATAGGTAGGTAAGAAATGAAAAGTGAAGATTGTCAAACGAAGAGAAACATCGTCACCGAATCCATACCAGTCGGCGTTTAAAGTTTTAACGCCGATGCGCTACTAGTGCTACCTTAGTACATAATGAGGGTCTGGCTTCACGTCTTCCTACGCGTTTACGAAGTACTCAGGTATACAACGGACGAGCAGTGTTGTCCCCACTCGAACATGAGATCGACTGGACTGCTTGTGTCTGGTGTTGAGGGTTGGATATGCCAGTCGTGCATTCACCGTAGCCTGCATACCACTAGACGACAATTGTCTATAAACCTGGAATCTAGGCATGGGAAGAGACAGCAAGCAAGGAACGCTCGATCGCTACGACCCCAAAGCAGGATTGCAGATGCTAAAACATTTGCCACGACATCTGCACTTGCAGTACCGAGAAGGAAGCCTGTCTTGCCCGAAGGTCCAGCTCGAACACGCTTCGCCCCATCGCCGACGGGCCATCTTCACATCGGAGGTCTAAGAACAGCGTTATTCAGCTACCTGCTTTCTAAGCGTACAGAAGGCCAATTCCTACTTCGAATAGAAGACACAGATCAGGTATACCTCGATCCGTTGATCTCTCAATCCTGCCTTGTGTTCGGCCTTCAACTAACCCCTGACATCAGAAAAGACTCGTCCCGGGGGCTGAGGATCGTCTCATATCAGACCTGCAATGGGCGGGCATCCAGTGGGACGAGGGACCACTTGTAGGTGGGCCTTACGGACCATATAGACAATCCGAGCGTAATGAGATTTACCAACGCCACGCTCGTGAGCTCCTGGACTCCGGAAATGCATATCGCTGCTTCTGCACAACCCAGACAGCCGGGCAAGGAACTAAGGCGTACGTAACGAGCGGATGCTATCAAAATTGCGCCTCTCTACCCGATGCGCAGGCTCAGGAGAAAGCCGAAAGCGAGAAACAACCCTTCACCATCCGTCTCAAACTCCCCTCACCCCAAGAAGCGAAGCAACGCACCTACTCAGACCTCATCTACGGCAAAATCAAGCCCCTCAAACGCTCCCCAACCGCCCTAGCCTCCGCAGCCACCTCCGCCGAAGGCAGCGACAACGGCGGCATCGACGCCGCCGACACCATCCTCGTCAAATCCGACGGCACGCCCACCTACCACTTCGCCAACGTCATCGACGACCACCTCATGAAAATCACCCACGTCATCCGGGGCACGGAATGGCTAGCCAGCACCCCACTCCACTACGACCTCTACCACGCCTTCAACTGGCCCACCCCAACCTTCGCCCACGTCGGCCTCCTCGTCGACGAAAACAAAGCCAAACTCTCCAAACGCAACACCGACCTCGCCCTGGACGTCGCGAGCATGCGAGACGCACACGGCGTAGTGCCAGAAACTCTAACAAACTTCCTCGCGCTGCTGGGCTGGAGCAATCCCACTCGCGACGACGTCAAAGACCTCAACGAGCTCATCGCGGACTTCGATCTCAAGCTCACCAAGGGCAACACCATGGTGCGCATGGAGAAACTCTGGTATCTCCAAAAACAGCACGTCGCGCGCTCCTGCGCCCAAGCCTCTACAACCAACAACGAAGACGAGAAAAGCAGCACCCGCGTCCGCGACCTCGCCGTAATAATCGCCAACGAAGCGCTGAAACAATACCCGGAGCTCCTGACATCCAAGGGCTGGGACAACCACAAACTCCAAATCTACTGCTCAGACATCCTCCTCGCCGACAGCAAAACTTACATCTCCGCGCCCCAATACGTCCACCGTAACCGCTACTTCTTCCTGTCCCCGGCAGCCTTCGCCTTGGCCAACAAAGAAGAACAAGAACCTCAAGCCGCCTCCTCCTCCTCCTCCTCCTCCACCTTCACGGCATCATCAAACAACGACATCTCTTCCTCCTCCTCCTCCCCCTCCTCCTCCTCCTCCTCCTCCTCCTCAGAAGAAGACCTCAAAACCCTAGCCCAAACCGCTCTAGAATCTTACATGACGCAAACAAGCTCATTATCCCTCTCACCCTCACCCTCACCCACACCCTCATCCTCAAACCTAGAAAACGACAACAACAACGAAAACCCTTCAACCCGCACCTCCCATCTCGAGCGCGAAAGCGCCGCAATGCACGACCAGCTGGAAGCCTCTCTCAAGCACAGCCCACCAGAGAGACGGAAAGCGCTGATGAAGTACCTGCGAGAGAAGCTGAGTTACGGATTACCTGGACCGAGCATGGCGACGGTGATGGTGATTTTGGGGTTGAGAGAGGTGTGTAAGCGGTTGGGCATTGAAATTAAGGGAACTTCAGCTTCTGGAGCGTAGGACGTTGTTTTTGAGATTGGAGATTGGAGATTGGAGATTGGAGATTGGAGGGGTGATGTGAGACATGTATATTTCTTCCTCAAGAATAGAGTCATCTTAGAAAGACATTCTAGTGAAGAAGATCCATATGTGCCCACGCTTGTGCCCCTGGGCTTTCCGCCTTTTGCGTCCTATATCCGCTAATGATAGTCGGAGCCGTCAAGACAGCTCCACGAGCATTGTCGTGAGGGGCAGAGAGACCAAGGCAGGTCAGGGCAGGTCAAGCTTTAACTCTACTGCCACTGCTTCCCTCAATCTTGATCGGATTGCCAGCCGTTTTGGCCCTCTTCCTATCCAACCCCGACCTTCCTTTCGCCCCAGCCTTCCCGTCAAACCGGCCCCCATGCCAAACATCGCTATAGTCAAATTCGTCATCGAGAACCCGACTCGAGCGCTTGGTAGGGTGCCGTGGATGACCGTCGCAGTAGTACCCGCCTAGTTAGAGACACGAGATTAGCCCTGATAGCCACCAAAGCCACGGCCGAAAGGAGCACTTTGAGGTTGCGGCGGCATGCCGTAGCCGCCGGGCGTCTGGGCGCCGCCGAAGCCTCCTGCGCTCTGCGGCGGCATTTGCGGTGGCCAGGGGCCTGGCGAGGGGTGCATGCTCTGCGGCGTCATGTGCTGAGGTTGCCAGCCACCGGACTGAGGAGGCTGAGGGGCGAATTGGCTGATGGGCGTTGGCGCTGTGGGCTGTTAGCAATCATCAAAGACATGATGTGGTTAGCTTACCTTGAGGCGACATTGGGTTTGGCTGGCCGTATTGCGGGAAGAATGCCTGTGGTGTCGGCGGGTATGCGCTTTGCGGCGCTTGGGCGGGCGAATATCCATCAAACTGCCCAGTCGGCGGCCTGTCCTTGCCCCAACTGCACTTCAGCGGCCGGCCGTTAACCTGATATCCGCTAAGCTGACAGATGGCCGAAGCGGCATTCTCGTGCGAGTCCATCTTGACGAAGGCGAAGCCGCGATCGGAGTGAAAGCGTGTCTCGGTCACGTAGCCAAAGTTCTGGAAGAGCGGGACCAGATCGTTTTGAGTCGTATATGGAGTGAGGTTGCCGACGTAGCACGTTGTCTGCCATTGTGGTGTCTGCTGCGCGACCATCTCGTAGGACTGCGCGCCTTGCGTGGGGAAGGTGTGATGGCCGTATGGCGTGGTGGGAGTGATGCCCATCGACGCCATAGCCTGTTGCTGTGTGAAAGACGGCTGACCCTTCTGGTTGGCCCAGTTGCAGCGTATAGCGCGCGAACCAAGCCATTCACCATCCATTGAGCTCAACGCCTTTTCCGCTTCGCCGCGATCCCTAAACGCGACGAAGCCGTAACCGCGGGAGCGTCCTGTCTTCATGTCCCACATGACACGTGCCTCGGATACGCTGCCAAAGGCAGAGAAGGCTTGAAGGAGTACCTCATCGTTGACTTCATTGGACAGGTCGCCGACGAAGATGTGAAAGTGGTTGGACGTGTCTTCCTTGGACTGGGTGTTGGACTGGTAGGCCCAATTTACTCGAATTTCTTGCTGATGCACACGTCTCCCGTTAAGAGTCTGCATGGCGCGCTCGGCAGACTGCGGGTCGTCGTACTCAACGAAGCCGTAGTTGTATCCTTTCGACTGGAACTGTGTGTGATTGTCAGCGGCAGAAACGGAGTATTTGCTATCGAGCAGGCAAGGTGCATCGGCTGAACTAGTCTAGCAAACGCGTTGACTCAGAGCTGAAGCAATGAGTGAAGCCCACTGCGGCTGTCACATGCCCAACTTACATTTTTGTCCGGAATGATCTTGACGCTCTGAACGTGACCAGTGGTCTCGAAAATCTGCTTCAAGACGTCCTCCGTCACTCTCGGATCCAGGCCACCGACGTATAGCGCTCTCTTATTTGGCTCTGGTGCGGCGCGACGCACGTTGCTGCCCGGACTGGACGGCGACAGTATGCCAGCAAGTCCGTTGTCGGGTCCCATGTTGTTGATGAGTTGACTGAGGTTGTTGGTCTGGATGTTGAGCGGCGGCTGGCCAGGCGGAGGCATGTGACCTTGCCCGCCATTCTCATAGACCGAAGAGGTCGGGGGCATCTGAGGGAGCGAAGCCGGGTTCGCACTGGGGTCTGCCATGTTGGGTATACAGTATAGGCGGAAGGTAGCTAAGCAAGAGGGATGACGTGGAAAGCAGTCGAGAAGAAGGAGGAAAAGCGGAGCGGAATTTGCTGCGATGATATTAGGAAGACGAAGGAGCGGCGAGGTAGGAAGGTGAACGCACAAGGAGACGAAGCTCGGATGGAGATGCTTAGCCTGTGCCGTGTGCTGCTATGCGCGCGGGGATGGGTATCGTGCGAGGAATCGAAGCGATCAAAAACAGTAAGGTAGGCTATTCGCACGTGAGCAACGCTGCATGTGCGAGACGTGTGGTACGGACGGTGAAGGTGACGCGCACCAGAGGTTGATGAAAGCGTTTGGGTCCAGGTCCCGATGCGTCGCACAGCCGTTACCAGAGAAGGCGTCAGACTTGGTGCCCAGCGCGGAAAGGATGTTCAGTACACGCCCGTACGATTGCGCGCCTGAGGCAAGGAAAGCGCCGGGGCGGAGGAGGCAGAGACAAAAGAGACGCGGGAAGAAGAGAGGGAAGGACGACGAGGGCGCTGCCTCTGATTCTTGTTGCACTCGGCCGGCGGCGGTGGCGGTGGTGGTGGTGGGAGGGGAGGAGAAGAGCAGGAAGAAGGCGCGTGGTGCAGGTTGTAAGAAGACGGAGGAGAGACGGCTTGGACGGCTGTTCGCCGCTGGGAAGCTTTCGGCTGCCAGGGTCTGATGGCGCTAGTCGAACAAGGCAACGGTCCGACAGCCGCAAGCGCCCGGTCGGAGAGAGCTTGGACCTGTCATGCCGTCCATGTGAGGTGAGGTCGGCACTGAACAGCAGGGCAACCTTGAGAACTCTCTCTGTCCTCTGGATCGCAGAACATGAACCTCACTCGTGACTGGTGACTGACCAGGGAGAAGCGTGCCTGTCGTGTGTGTCAGCCGGCTTTCGCGTCGCAAAGACCATATCCTGCTTGTCTCCTGATTCCATATCATCACCTGAATATTCACTTGACAAGGCGCATGTATGGCGAGTCTCGAAGACCAAACAAGACTACTAGACGATCTGCAGCGCGAGATCAATCACGTCGTAAGTGTCGTCTTCCCTTCCGATGCCCCATATCGCACGACTGACCAGACCAGCAAGAGCGCGTCGCCCGACTATTTGAAGCGGCCGGCAAGGACAACAGGGCAGAGTCCGCAGCGCAAGCCTCCAAGCTGAAGCGACACCTCCCTGGGTCGATTGACAGATTCCATGCGACTCTCGATCAGCTTGACGATGAACTGGTTAGTCCGAACACGCTGCTGCTTTTGACCATCGATGCCTAACATCCAGTTGCAGCAATTGGCCAGGACGGTGATGAGGCGAGATCTTGCGTTGTGCCGGGAACGAGCAGGTGTCCACGCCCCAAAGGACGTAGAAGGCAGCGTTGCCGCAGCAGTGCCCAGTCCGCAGGCGACCGAGCGCCTGGCCGAGGAGCCGAACTCTGGTATCCCAAAAGACGCTGGTCCCGACAATGATGTAGTCATGCAAGACGCCGAGGAGAACGATCCACAGCTTCCTGAGCCTCCGTCTGCTCCTGACCAAGATGAAGCAAAATCGCCGGAGCCCGACATCGAACAGCCAGATGGGGACGTGACAATCCCTTCCGGAGCACCAGATACATCCAAGCGCGAAGACCGGCCGTCAGAAGAAAACAACCCCAGCGCAAAACCAACCAAGTCGCCCTCGGAGCCTCCCAAACAAGAAAAGACGCCAGCAGACGACGACAAGCCACCAGGTACCGCCACATTCAGCAACGCCGGCGACCTAGACTCACTCTTCAACGACTCCACCTCGGTAGGCCCCAGTGAAAGCCCCGCAAACTTTGGTCTCGACGCCAACGTCTCCGCACCCTTCGACTTCGAATCGTTCAACGCAGGCCTCGGCAACGACAACAACGGCGACAACGACAGCATCTCTGCCCTCCTCCCGGGCCTACAAGACTACGCAAACAACAATAACCCCGACGCCAATACAGCCGAGCCAGACTTCAGCTCGTTATTCGCTCCTAACGTCCCTCCTGGAGAAGGCTCCGGCGAGGGCGAGAAGAACGGAGAGAGCACCGACGATGTGTTTGGCGATATCATGAATTTTGGTGACTTCAATGCCAATGATTTTGCGGGTGGAGGCGAGGGTGGCGGAGAGGATGATGGGAATTTCGACTTTACCTTTGACTGAGGTCTCGTGGCTCCCAGCTCGTCGACTCTCGCGCAAGAATCCTGGTCAGCAATACGTTGCATGTACACCCTACGCAACCCCCAGAGCAAGCTCTGCGCAATCTTCCCGCTTTCTGGCACAACCCGTGCACCCATACAAGAAGAGCCAAAGCCCACTTCCTGCCCAAACTGCAAAATCTTGCAAGCAAAAAAGCATATCTTCTGCCGAAAAGAGCTCTCGACAACTGCCGCCTCAGCCGCACGAAGGGCAATTAAAGCCTCCAGATACCTAAGTATACACGAGGCTGCGATGGCACAAAATCTGTCATCCTCCACAATCCTCCTCCCTTGACAGCAACATTCCTAGATACCTAGCTAGGAATTGGTTCGAAGGCCCTTGCAGACTATCACTGGTTAATTTTGATTACGAAAGCCTCACTCTACGCAAGTGTCATCTAATCAGGCACGATGACGGTCGCTGCGAGAAATACGCGCTTGCCTAATGCCTCCGCCTCACACTCTTCAAGCCCTGGGGGCTCTAGCGAAGCTATATACACATTTTGGACCGAGTCTTTGCGTGAATAAAGGGTCTGGTATATAAAATAGGCGATGCCGGTGGACTAGGAAAATGTCCGAATGGAACGTGGGGCTAGAGCGGTGTCAGTGTGAGTGGGGCATGTAGAGCTCTCTTAAGGTACACAGGGCGGGTGTGCTCTTGATGCTGCGTGGGTGGCTGCACGGTTCATGCAGGTTTCGCGCTGTTACCTTGAGAGAATGGCTGTTGCAAAGCTCAGAGGCTGTATGACACCCTGCGATGAGTCTCAAGATTCCAGTGATGGGCAGGCTGAAAAGTCATTTGGTTGAGCCGGGGAGAGGTGGTTGTGAGTGGGTAATACACGAGGGTCGACATACCACAGTTGGTAAGACTCCTGTGGCAGGCGGCTCGTGTGAGAGGGGGTTTTTCCACACATGTGCCGAACGTGTTAGAAGGAGACTTTCCGCGGGTGTATTCTTGCCTGGCGAGTAATCCGAGCCATCGAAAGCGTTCGTCGCCGTCTCGTCAGAAGTCCTAGTGTGGTACGGGCGTACAGGCCAGCAGACTACACCCGAAAAGAAAAAGGACTAGGCCACTACCTAACACCCACGCTACTTATATCAGTTATCCTAGTCCAGCTCTTGGGGTCACTCTTCTTGCTCTTTAATTATTACAGGAATCCCTTTGCAGGGCCTGCCAAACTCACAATATCGTCGTCCCGCACAATCGAAACAACCTCTTCCACCCCCAAGGAACCAACTCCCTTCCCTCGTCCTCTTCATCCATCTCTACCCCATACTCCAGCACACAACACTCAAACGCCCTATTACTCAAACCATCTTCGCCTTGCTGCTGCTGCTGCTGCTGTTGCTGTGACTGCTGCATCTCCTCCAAGTTCCCCCAAAGCACGTACAATTTCTCCCTCAGCTTCGCCAGTAAACTCGGGCTGCGCCGGAGATCCTGCGGGTCGTCCATGTCGCAGCCCAGGAGGTACTGTGCGTCTTGGTGCGTGAGGTATACCCAGAGTCTTTCTCTTTCCTTGCCGCCTGCTTTGCCGGTCCGGGGCCCCGCGTCTTCGAGCAGGAGAGAGAAGAACCATTCATACCCCGGTGTGGCTTGGGTCCATTCCATGTCGATTGGGGAGAGCTCTCTCTCTGGATCGGGTAAGGCGGGGACAGCGAAGTCCTCTAGGTTCGGGGGTTCGAAACCCACGACGCGGACTTGAGTGCGGTATTTGGCATTGATGAAGGGTAAGGTGGTTTGCTGACCGTCGATGCGGGCCTTGTGGCGGAAGTTGTCGGGGTCTATGATGTTTCGGAGGCTGATTAGGGGGACTTCGGAGTTGCCGCAGCGGATGTGTGGGTTCGTGGCACCCGTCTTTTGGATCGTGTCATTGGCTTTGTCGTTGTCTTTTCGGCCGTTCGCATGGGAGGCCTCTTTCTCCTGCCTGGCTTCCTTTTTCTGCTGCTTAATCTGCCTCTTTTCTGCCCTTTTCTCCTTCATCCTCGCCTTCTGCGCTTTTTCGACCGTTGCATGACCCTTTAGCTGGGCCTCCTTAGCTAGTCTGGCTTTCCAGTACGTCTTCTTCCTGCCCTTCAACTCCTGGAGCTCCAGCAGGTGCTCCTGAGCCTTGCTTAGTTTCGAGATCTGTACTCTGTTGGGATTCCAGCTATCCGGCCACATGTCGCCTTCCAGATGCGGGTTGGCTGAATATGTGCCGACTTTAATTTTGACGTTTTGCATCAATACAAAGTCGCCTTCGCTGACGGAGTCGTTGGCGAATTGAGCATGAGGGTCTACTAGAGTCACCTTGAGAACCAAGTGACCCCAGGGCCCACGCCAGGCTTTGCTCTGTGGTTGATTATAGCCAAACTCATCACCGTCGCGAGTAGAGTCAGGATCATCTTCTGGTGGAGCGTAGTAAAAGACGTCTTTGTTCTCTGTGTAATCTGTCACGTACAGCTCACAGTTGCCGAATTGAGTTGAGAATTTCTTCACGACTTGAACGCAGATGTTTGCGAACTTCTTATGTCGAAGCTCCTCGACCAGCATGAATTTCTCTCCAAACGCACTTGCCTGCCGTGCTTTCTTCGCTGCTGGTACGCCGTCTTTTGGCAATGGAGACGATTCGCGTTTCTTGCTCAGTCCCGTAGCGGTTGCTGCTGCCGCTTGAACGCTATGGCCCATCTCTGACTTCAGATGAATCACGTACGCCTGTTCCACCAGGGACAGCCTCTCAATATCCTGCGGCACGCCCAACGAATTCAGGCGGTCACCGCCGTGGAAAGCGATGCTGTAGCCTGGATCTGGTATTGATCTCGCCGGGAAAACTTGCCACTCCGTTTGAAAGTTGGATATTGCAAGTACCTGCTGAGAGAACTTCGTCATCTTGACCTTTCTCAACAACACAGCGTCTCCGAGATCCCTGATTTTTGGCAGCTTGCTCGGATCAGACCTGAAGAAGCGGACAGTGAGGCCTTGCAGTTGGTTGCCAGGTAATGAGTCCCGGAACGCGGGATCCAGGAGCTTGAATGTGAACATGTGTTCGTTGTTCTTGGTCATCGAGGGCGGCATGACGTCAACTACGATGCCCATGATGTTGACGAATGTGTTGACGGCGGCGGTGTAGGCTGTCGCCAGGTCGACGAAGCCTGGTGGTAGGGCCATGATTACGATTTTGTTTTGCTTGTAGTTGATGCCTTCGCTTGCCGTGGCGGTCACGGCGTTGCTGTCCAGGCCTTTTTGGAAGCTATAGAGATCATGTCGCTGTGTTTTGGCGGACTCGCGTTAGTAGAGTAGCGATTCTCCCACCAAAGACCGCTAGTCGCTTTTGTAGGTGCAGGTAAAGAAGATGACATCCATATCAGTGCGACCAGCGTGCTCAAGCAGCACGCTAAGATTTGAAGCACATACGCTGTTGACGTAATGCGTCGGTATGTCTGCTTTGCGTCTCTGCAGTGCTTTATATGTATAGCCTCAGTCGCGTCACCTGTCGGAGGTCGTGGGTGTGTAGGTACCCACCTCGTTCAATCTGCAGGCGCTGAGGTGTTGTTCGGGCGGACGCGTTGTGGCGTGAGACGCGCCGCCACACCGCTCGCTTAGGCACGGGAAGCACGCCTGGGCAAAAGTAGTAGTGGGGCTGCAAGCACTCACGTGCTTCCACGACGTGCGGCTCAAGCTTGTAAAATCTCGTCAGGCTGTGTTGTACCTTGACCGCGACCTGATCGTCACTTGGACTACGATCGTGTCCAAAGCCACCAGACACGCTCGATTCACCCGGGCAACTGCCCTATTGCAGAAGTCTTTGAGCAGAGATATTTCATCTTTCCAGTCCCACAAGTTTTGTTGTAAACCAAGCACTAGTGCGGGAGGCGCTTGGGCCTCTGTTTTCCCTGGACGTCACTTTCGCTTCGACGCTTTCTTTCCCCCACAAATCCTACCGTACTCACGACAAACCTCCCACCTCGCCTTCACTGTCCTCTGCTGGCGCCCACTGCCCCCGTCATCCGGCTCGACAGAAGCGGATTCAGGCGCTTGCGACGCACAGAACACACATCGACGAGGTCCGATCGCACACGGTCACCATGGCGGAACGCTACATTCCCGAGCACCGCCGCACCAACTTCAAGGCGAAGAGCACCTTCAAGCCTGACGAGCTGCGCCGCCGTCGCGAGGAGCAGCAGGTCGAGATCAGGAAGCAGAAGCGCGAGGAGAACCTTGCAAAGAGGCGAGGCATCGGCGCTCGCGGTGAAGGTCAGCTTGGTGCCTCTCTGGGCGCTGCGCCGGATAGCGACGATGAGGGCGCAAACACCGAGAGCCAGGTAGGCGGCAATGATGCTGTTGACTCTGGAGATGAGCAAGTAGTACTGACACGTGGCTCACAGTTGAACGAGGAGCTCCCACTCATGGTGCAGGGCGTCTTCTCCGACAAGATCGATGACCAGATCGCTGCGACCACCAAATTCCGCAAGCTTCTTTCGAAAGAGCGCAACCCGCCCATCGAGCGCGTGATAGACACTGGCGTCGTTGGTCGCTTCGTCGAGTTCCTCCGCTCTCCACACACACTCGTGCAATTCGAGGCTGCGTGGGCCCTGACCAACATCGCCTCTGGCTCTGCTCAGCAGACCCAGGTCGTCATCGAGGCCGGCGCCGTCCCCATCTTCGTGGAGCTACTCTCCAGCCCCGAGCCAGATGTCCGCGAGCAAGCCGTGTGGGCTCTGGGCAACATTGCTGGTGATAGCCCGGCATGCAGAGATTTCGTGTTATCATGTGGTGCCCTCGTTCCGCTGGTGCGTTTGCTTGGTGATTCTAGGAAACTCAGCATGCTGCGCAACGCGACCTGGACGCTAAGCAACTTCTGCCGTGGCAAGACGCCACAACCGGACTGGACCACCATTCAGCCAGCACTGCCGGTGCTTTCGAAGCTGGTGTACAGCCTGGACGACGAGGTGCTGATTGACGCTTGCTGGGCCATCTCTTACCTCTCAGACGGTAGCAACGACAAGATCCAAGCTGTCATCGAAGCAAATATTCCCCGTCGCCTCGTCGAGCTGCTGATGCACGCTTCTACCTCTGTGCAGACGCCGGCTCTTCGCTCTGTCGGAAACATCGTGACGGGTGACGATGTGCAGACGCAGCTCATCATCAACTGTGGGGCTCTAACAGCTTTGCTATCTCTTTTGAGCTCCACCAAGGACGGCATCCGCAAAGAGGCATGCTGGACGATCTCCAACATCACTGCCGGCAACAGTGCGCAGATCCAGAGCGTAGTCGACGCCAACATCATTCCTCCACTCATCCATCTCTTGCAGAATGGTGACTTCAAGACCCGCAAGGAGGCCTGCTGGGCCATCTCGAATGCCACCAGCGGTGGTCTGCAGAAACCAGACCAAATTCGCTACCTGGTCAGCCAGGGTGCAGTCAAGCCTTTGTGCGATTTGCTGGTCTGCCCCGACAACAAGATTATTCAAGTCGCTCTGGACGGGATTGAGAACGTCCTGAAGGTCGGCGACATGGACAAAGAAGCCGCCGAAGGCAGTGCCGAGCCGCCCGTCAACCGCTACGCGCTGTTCATTGAGGAGTGTGGCGGGATGGAGAAGATCCACGAATGCCAGAACAACTCGAATGAGGAGATCTATATGAAGGCCTACAACATCATCGAGAAGTACTTCAGCGACGAGGAAGGTGATGCTGAGGTTGGTGAGCTGGCACCCCAGCAGGGCGCCGACGGGCAATTCGGCTTCGGTGCTCAGCAACAGCAGCAGAACTTCAACTTCGCAAACGGTAACGGTGGCGACATGGAGATGTAAGGCGGGATCTGAGATAAAGGGATGCAAGCCACTAGCCCGACGAGAAAGAGAACAGATTAGGGATCGTCTGGACGAGATCTCCGACGACGGAAGAAACGGTAAGTCAGCAGTGCATGGGGCTCATTGGCAACAAGCGCCAGCTGGAAGATAGCCACCTGCAGCTACATGCGCGACATCGTCCAACACCCGGCACCGCGCCCGACAGTATCGATCCACCACATCATGCCCCAGCAGCAATAGCGATCAACACTGCCCAATTCGGTTCTACAATCCATCCCCCCTTCCCGGAGTCAACACACGATGCCCCCTCAGCACGACCATCAAAGCCCCCTTGGACCCCTTCGACATCCACGCAGCACGATCTAGAGACGGCATGCATCTATGACTGGCACGGCGCAATGGCAACAGACTTCTCAATTGCACCGGCGAGCCTGAATTGAAAGACTGGCTGCCTCAGCTTACGCAAGCTACCACGGCGGACTGGCAAGCTTGTGGGGCGGTAAATGTTATTTGCGTCCTTTTGCTAGATAGATGTGGACATGCTTTGACACTGATGTTCGTCCTACCTTTCAAAAATCACTCTACACAAACCGTTCCCTTGAAACCCCTGTTCTGTTCGCCGGCCCGCCTTCCGGTCGATTGTCCTGTATCGATAAGGTAAGATTTAAACTTTTGGGTTCCTGGCTCCGTTCTCGTGCGACGCAGCAGGCACGCGTCTTTAGTTCTAGATATTCGAGGTCCTCACTTCGTCTTGACTCGACGTCACTGTTGCTTTTGATATCTTGACACGTACAGAAAAAGGTCGTCGAGCGATAGCTTCGCCAACATGGACTTCAAAGACATGACAGTCCAGCTCACGCTGAAGCACCCGCCAAACACGAACGCCATTGGCAAGGTCAAGGATATCGTTGCTGGGCAGTACATGACGCTCATAGATGGTGCAACCCCCCACCCCAGCGCATAGCACGTTTTCGTGCCGTGAAGCTGACGAAAGTACATGTAGTTCACTTCCCCGCGACAGGACAGAGGCTGGCTACTTGGACGTGTCCGAGTGCTGCTGTAGCGGATCTGAATGTGCTTGGACAGGCCGGAGTCCCTGTAGCGGCTGCCGCACCACCGCCTGTGTCCGCGCAACATGCTGGTTCGAATCTTGCTGTGCCGAGACAGACGCCTACTGTTCAGCAGCCGACAATCGCGAGCCAGCAGCCTGCGCCGCAGCGAGCACAGCCGGCCCTTGTGGATCCGGCGATTCTGAGCTATGGCAAGAGTCCGATACCGAGGAGAGGGGAGCAGCCGGACAGGTCTATGCGCGAGGCTCCTGCGACGCCTGTTAAGGCTGCTTTGGCGAAGGCTGCTGAGAGTCTGCCGGTGAATGGATCGCCTTTTGTGGCTGAGGCTGGTAATGTCGGTGTTACGAGGAAGGGCAGCAAGGCGCGGAACACTTCTCCGCCGATCCAGTATGCTCAGACATCACAAGCCGAGATGGCGGAAGGCAAGGCGGTCACGGTGGAAGAGTTGGAAGAGGGTCAAGCCGAAAATGGGTCGAGAAGAAAGACAAGAAGAGGCCAAAAGAAAAAAGCTGTTGGTGCGCCTACTAGCTCGGATCCGCCGCCTGTTATGAACATTGAAGTCTCGAGGAATGGGAATGACATGGACGGCAGCGTCAAGCGAGGCAAAGGTTGGCGGCAAACACCCTTACTTACCGGACACTCTGAAAGCCCTATGCAGCAGCCCAGGAGTTCGAAGCAGGGTAGACGTCAGCGAGACCAAGACCGCGAGATGCAGAATGGCTGGGCGACCGAAGAAGCTACAGACGTGCAAGACATGGGCGATTTCGACTTCGAAGCGAGTAACAAGCTTTTCGACAAGAAGACTGTCTTTGATGAGCTACGGCAAGGTGACACGACGGCGGACGAAGACAGGCTTGTCGGTCATAACCGCGTGTCTAGGCCCGGGACATACGGTGGCAAGAATCTGCACCCTACGGAAAATGTGCTGAGTCCGAAGCTCGCGCCTGATTCAGCGGATAGCAGCACCGACGCGGAAACTGAACTCAATCTGGGCAACGGAAGGTCTTCATCGAAACATTCGACGACGCGAGCGGGTATTGGAAAGAAGGCTGGCAGCCGCCAGAACAGCCTTCAGGTGGACGGCAAGCCCCATCCGCTCAGCGCGTCAATGTCGTCGGATCGAGGAGGGATGAACAGGTCTGTAGCATCACTTGCGAGCAGGACGGGCAAAAATGTACCAAGCCTCGCCACATCCTCCCCTCGACCAGATAGGACGCAGAGCCCGCAGTCTGCAGTGTCAGCTTTCACAGCGAAGATGGCGACAGCACCAGCGTCGGCAGTACAGCAGGAGCCGCATTTCATTCTCCGTGAAACGCTGGCGAGCTGCCCGGTCCTCCTACCCAGTGCTCTAGAGACCCTAGAAGCCGAGACAGTCTCCCGCTTCGGCCTCACACACGAAGCCCTCACCGAAACCGCCGCCCGCGCAATCGCCGAGACAGCAATGAGCATGTTCGACCCCTTCAGCGGCAGCCGCCGCAACTCCCGCAACAACAACACCACCCTCCGCGCCAGCATATCCACCACCACGCAACACGACCGCACAGCAACCCCCGTCATCGTGATCCTCGCCGGCAACAACGACCTCGGCGCCCGAGCCGTCGCAGCCTCCCGCCACCTCGTCACCCGCAACTGCGCCCTCATAGTTGCCGAACAACAATTCGAAAACGCCGAAACCCAAAACCCCCAAATGCGAACCCAAACCGCCATCCTCAAACGCATGCAGCGCGCCGCCGCGAACATCAAACGCGGTCCCTGGCGGAAAGCCAGTAATTACATCAAGAACCTCTCGCGGCCCCCCGTTCTCATCATCGATGCACTGCTCGCAGGCGCAACCTACGAGTCCCTGCTCGATAGCACGACGAACGCCGCGCACGCCACGGCTGCTCAGCTCGAAACCCGCGCGATGATTGACTGGGCGAACCGGTCACGCGCTCCTGTTCTTTCTGTCGGGTGTCCCAGCGGCGTCAGCGGGGTTGATGGCGAGGCTACGATGGTGGAGGGGGAGCCGCTGGCTGTGAGGCCTGAGAGGGTGCTGGCGCTTGGTGCGCCTTTGATGGGTTTGTTGGCTGCGGCGAGGGCGGGGGAGAGGTGGGATGTGAGGTTGGCGGATGTTGGGGTGAATATTGCGTTGAGGAAGGAGGAGGCGGTGGGGTTTGGGGCGCTTTGGGTGGGGGAGTTGAGATTTGTGGAGGAGGAACACGAGGTGGGGTATTAGAGGTGCAGAGACGAGGGGGGGGGGAAAGCATGAGCAGGCTGTAGGAAGTCATAGTATGTAGTCTACCTACCTTATATAGCGTAGCAGTCGAACATAAAGCGCCGCCAAAGGTCTACGAGAGAAAGTCATTTGCCAGACTAAGCTGCCGAAAGACCCAGTCATACAAATTCTTCAAACCCCAACGGCCCAAGGGCTCAAGCAATATAACTATACATTCCCCCCTCCTCCCTCTCCATATAATCCTTCTCAATCAACCTCTCAATATTCCTCTTAATATCCGCCACAGCCAACACGCCTCTAGACACGGTCGCCTTGATCGTCTCACTAACCAACTCCTGATGCCCAATCGTCTTCCTCGACTTCAAAATCCTCACAACCGCCGCTTGACACTCGAAATTCCGATCCTCGGCCACCCGAATATGCGTCTCTTTGTTCTCTTCCTGGGTCTCTTTCAATTGGACTTGGTTGATTTTGATGCGGAATTTGGGGTGGTCGAAGGTGGTGTTGATGGTGAAGGTGTCGGTGGGGGCGATGTCTTTGGATTTGGGGTGTTTGGTCAAGGGACGGAGTTTGGCGCAGGCGAGGGATTGGAGGGTGCGTTTTACTTCTTTTTCGGCTGTTTGAACGAAAGGGTCAGGTTAGTAGGGAGGTTTGAGTTGAGGAAGGGGGTGGGGAAAGGGGGACTTACGCAAGCCGGTTTCTGTTAGGATGTGGGAGTAGGTGACGTGCTCGTCGGGTTTGACGCCGTTGAATAGGAGGAGTACGACGGCTTGGAAGCTGGAGACGACGAGTTCCTTGTAGCCTTTGTCGAATTTGACGCGCATTTGGCAGTGGGCGAGGGCGTGCTTCCAGTCTAGCTTCCTGCCTGTATGCTTTGATTTGTAGTGCAGCTCGAAATCGTCGATAGCTCGCTTGACGTTCGCAGGGATCACGACGGGTATATGCGGGTATGTTGGCCATGCGGCGGACGACAGGATGTTGACATTGAGGTCGACGTTCTTGCCCTTTTCGTAGCCTACACGGTCTTCCAGTCGGGCTTTGTAGCTTTGCATCTCCTCGCGAGCGAGCTCGACGTCTTTGAACATCTGCTCTAAGTTCTGGGTGAAGCCGGCTCCGCATTCGGTCTTGAGCCTGGCTAACATGCTGCGCTCGGCATCAGCAGATGCGGAGCGGGCCATCAGTAAGCGGCGAGCGAGGTCTTTCTTGTAGAATGCTTCGAAGACGGCTTTACCGTGCAGGAAGCGGAAGAGATCGAGCACTTGGTCGAGCTGGATATTGATCTCGGCATCTTCATCGACCTCTTGGTCTTCGTTGTTCTCCTCAGCTGCTTCGACCGCTTTCTGCAGCGCCGCCTGATTCGGCGCTGTGATGGACGACGCGCGCCGCGCAGTGAGCACCTCCGGGATGGCTTTTGCACCACCCCTGAGCAACTGATCAACATACTTAGCAATCATCTCGCCGACTTTGGTGTTATCAGTGCCCCAGGTCGCTTCGCCCTTCTTCGTCTTGTTGATGAAAGCTTCGAAGCTCTCGCGCAGCCCATGCCCTATAGACTCGTTTTGAGCGAACGCGGACTTCCAAGTGGCGTCCAAACGTCGCTTCAAGGACAATAGTTGAACGACCATATCGTCCTCGTTTTGCTTGAACACAATGCTGGTACCAGTCTCGTCAACCCACTTTGCGAACGGAGGCCTGAGTTTGTCGCCCAAGCGCCGACGGTCAAGAAGAGCGTACAAGGCAGTGAGGTCAGACATGGCATTGTTGTCAAGTAGTGCGGCGAGAGGCTCGTACTCCGTAAGGTCCGTCTCCTTGCGGGCGACGAGGTGATCTTCCAGCAATGTGAGAAGCTCTCGTCTGGTACTGGTATCGAGGGCGAACTCTTCGCAACGCGCCATTTCAGTAGCAATGAAAGACTCCGCCAGCGAAACGTACTGCGGTAAGGTCTTCTCCACAATCAGATTGTCAGACCATTCCGAGACATACTGCTGTGTGGTGCCCAAGAACTGTGGCTCGAAGAAGGCACCATAAACCTGCAGATCGTGGAACAGATCAACAGCCTGCCGGAACAGATCCTGGTCGATTTCGGGCTGTTGCATGCGGTCTCCAGCAACCAGATCACAAGCGCCATCGATAGTCTTTGGCTTTAGCGAGTCGGCATTGAAAATGACGTCCCGAAAGAGCTGCGGTGTGAGCTCAGACAACGTAGGCTTACTCGATGATAGCAGGTAGGACCTGTCAAGAAAGAAGAAGATGGCCCGAATAGTGGCCATCTGCTCCTTCCATGTTGCCCACTCAGCCAGTACGGCCTTCAGCACTGTAACGTTGTCCGCGCTCGCCTTCTCAAGCAGCGCGTCTCGCATATCTCGCTCGACGTGCTGCCGACACTGGCTCTCTAGCCGTGAGAACAGTGTAGACGCACCACCCTGCTTGCAGACGTTCTCCACACCACGGTATAGATCCTCTTTGCTAAAGCCATCCTGTCCTTGATTGAAGATGATTGACAATGCCGCGTCGAGCTGTTCCCGAATCCTCTCAAGATACGCCTTGCTGTTCCAGCCAGTGTTCTGTTTCAGGTTCTTGACGACCAGCTTCTTAGCCCCCGTATGGGAGTTGATGCCTCCTCTTCCTTTGCTTGCCCCACTAGCCCTCCTTGCCTGGGGAGATGATGAAGGGGTGCCATTGGTGAGGTCAATGACCCCGTTGCCATTGGCTGCTGGTGACCGAGAGCTGAAGCTGTACATTGCAGCTCTTGCCAGCTTAGACTGTGGCGTAGAAAGCTGCTCAGTCTCTGATTTGACGCGCTTCCTGGATGTCGATGCAGGGAGATCGTTGCCGATCTGCTTTTGTTGGCCAGAGAACAGAGAGTCGACCGTCTGGTTACGTGGTGTCTCTTCAGAAGCTCTGGGCCGTTTCCGTTTACGCTCGGAGGGGGGCGATGATTTCGGATCGGCTTTCGCGGTACGGGAAGGGGGCTGCATGTGAACCGGACCAAGCTGGAGAAGACGCAGGCGTCACTTGCATCGGCGTGCAAGCCTGAGAACGGTGTTAGAGAGGAGTAGCAATCTATGCCTGACATCCAATGTGCAGGCGAGCACAGGGTGGTTCACGCCGGTCTATCGGGTTTTAGATAAGCAATGACGTGAAGAAGGTGGTGGACCGAGCTCTCACCGCCCGGCTTCTACGGGGCTGGCAATGAACCTAGCTTACCTCCCTAGGTAGACGATCAATGAAATGGTTTCATTGAGACAACCTAGAATTGAGCGACTACAAAGTGGCAGAAGAGGGCGTGTGTTGATGTCTTGTCATTGACCAGACCAGTCGAGCTGTGAAAGCAGCATCTATCGTCAAGCTGTACCACATTGCATTTGCCGCCCTTGTCATCCTCGCTGCCATCCTCAAAATTGCGAGCTGAGGGCAGGAGAGCAAGATCGAAGGAATTTCAAACAGGCCAGCCGTAATGCATTGCAGAAGGCTGAATTAGATAGGACTCCTACCAGCTATGCTACGCTTTCCAGATTCGCCCAGTCTCTGTAAGTGTCCTCCGTATCCTACCTAGTTAGTCTCAGAAGAGACAAGTCCACTCATTTGCCCACGGTCAAAAACAACCGATCCCCAATATCACCCAACCCAGGCTTAAGCATCCCTCGCTCATCCGTCTCCCCATCCACCCCGCCAACCCAAATCTCCGTACCTTCAGCCCACGCCTCCGCAGCCTTCCTCAGCCCACCCTCACTCGCCAAAACACAAATCACCACGATCCGCGGCACGCCCCAATCCCTCAAGGTATCAATCGCCGCGCAAACCGTCTGACCCGTCGCAATGATCGGATCCACAATCACAGCCAGCTCCGGCACACTTGACGCATCGCCGGCCTTGTGATACGGAAGGTTGTTGTAGTACTCCACGGGCTGCAGCGTGCTTCTTTCGCGGTACATGCCTAGGTGGTGTATGGGCACGGGCGAGGGCAGGAGTGACTGTACGGCGTCGACCATGCTAAGGCCGGAGCGCAGGATCGGGACGATGTTCATGGTTGCGGGGGAGACGGTTTCGACTGTGTATTCGTAGCCGAGGGGAGACACATCCTATATACATGTATAAGAGGCTACGATTAGCTTACGTTCATCTGCGTGGACGGTCAGCCGGCGCTGGCTGGAGCTGGGCGAAGCGGGGGGTCACGACTTACTTTGCCTACTTCGGCGGTCTTGAGCGCGTGAGCGAAAGCATCACAGCCTACGATTGTTGCAATGTCGTGGACTAGAGCTTTGGTGTCACGAGCATTCGTAGACGACGATCGGAGCTGGCTGAGCTTCGCGCGAACGCATGGATGCGTGGAGACGTGGGCGTTAGCCGGGAGGTGCTGAGCCATGTTTACAGGGACGCCGGGAGAACCGAGCGGAGTGTGGTGATGCATAGGAGATAGATATGTTAGTGTTAGTAGTAGTAGCAGTAGTAGGAGCAGGATGGTCTATCATCTTGAGCAAGCGAGCAAACATACCTAGGTACTTCTAGCCGCTTGCTGGCCGGATGGACCTGCGTTCCTTTCAGGTTCCTTCAGATAGGCCAGCTCCGCACGTGGCGCCTAAGGTAAGGTATCTTCAGGGTACAGGACGCCAAGGCGACGGCAGGACGGGAGCACTGTGGGAGGATCCGCTGGGCTTGATCTCCGGCAGGGATAGAGATCAGATAGCGTTCGGTTGTCGAGATGTTTTATTCGTGTGGCACTCGGCATGTTTCGAATAATGCCCTGCCTCCTTTCGACTGCCTGCGTCCCTTCGACATGCCTTGATCAAATGTCCGCAATAGGCAGGTCGTAGGTGATGCTCGCGTCATCAGGATATGGCCGAAGCATTCTCATCCAAGACCATTGCGGAGCAGTCAGAGCCTGAGGACGATGGCCGAAGAACATCGACAAGCACGACCAGCAAACGCAATAGCTACTACGACCAACAACGGACCGGACGACGCTCCCGACCAGTCAGCGGATCGAGCCAATTGACGTCGAAATCAAAGGGTAAACGCGCAAGCTACCAATTACCACCGGACATCGCCAATCTCGATGAAGTCGCTATCCCGCCGCCTGCAGGGCCTTCACGGCAGGATTCGCTAGAGCAAGCCCGAGCGCAGCAGGCTAGCCCAAAGCCTGGAGGCGAGACGAGGAACTCCCACCGTCCTGGTCCCGCGCGGAGGCCAACACGAGATACGCCACAGGACTATGGTCTGTCCGAGCTCGCTGCGCCGCCTCCTATAAAGCCTCCAGAAGAGCAGCCAGAGAACCCGCCAGACGCCTCTACAGCCGCGGGTCCCACCGGAAGACTCTTGGACGATGCCGAGGATGCTGATAGTGAGAGCCTGACCGCGCCGTCCCCATGGGTCCAGCGCCGTCCCGAAGACTACCTGCCCAAGGAGAAACCCCCTCGAGAGATCCCACGCCCTTTGGCCGAACTATACACGATATGCTACCTCATATTCTTCTCTATCATGGGCACCTTGGCGCGACTAGGCGTACAATGGCTGACCTTCTACCCCGGCGCCCCCATCGTCACGCCAGTAATCTGGGCCAACTTCGGCGGGTCTCTCTTCATGGGCTTCCTATCTGAAGACCAAGGCCTCTTCCGCGATGCCTGGAACCAACCCCCCACCACCCCGGAAAAGCTTCACGATAACACCCGCCGTGCCAACCCCTCCGACCTCGAACGCCTCAACAAAGCCGAGCGCGGCAAACTCAAAAAAACCATCCCCCTCTACATAGGTCTCGCGACCGGCTTCTGCGGCAGCTTCACCTCCTTTTCCTCCTTCGCCCGCGACTTCTTCCTAGCCCTCTCCAATGACCTCCCATCCCCAATCAACCACCCAAATGCCTTCAACAGCCCCACTTCCCCCTCCCCCACCTCCACAACCCCGCGACAACCCGGCTACTCCTTCGAAGCCTGGACAGCCGTCGTCCTCACCACCCTCGCCCTCTCCCTCGGCGGCCTCCTAGCCGGCGCCCACCTAGCCCTCTTCCTCCACCCCCTCACCCCCCGCATCCCACGCAAACTCACGCGCAACTTCCTCGACCCCCTCATCCTCCTCCTCGGCCCAGGCGTCTGGCTCGCCGCAGTCCTCCTAGCCATCTGGCCTCCCGACCGGCCCTCGGGCCCGGCCTCCCGCCCCACGGAAACCTGGCGCGGCCAAGTCCTCTTCGCCCTCGTCTTCGCACCCCTAGGCTGCCTCCTCCGCTTCTACGCCAGTCTGCACCTCAACGGCCTAATCCCCTCCTTCCCGCTCGGAACTTTCGCCGTGAATATGCTAGGCACGGCGATCCAAGGCATGAGCTACGATATCCAGCACGTGCGCGTAGGCCTCATGGGGCGTGTAGGCGGGGGCAGGGTAGGCTGCCAAGTGCTGCAGGGGGTTATGGATGGGTTTTGTGGGTGCTTGACGACGGTTAGTACGTGGGTGGCGGAGATTAATGGTTTGAGGAGGCGGCATGGCTGGGTTTATGCCGGGGCGAGTGTGGTCGGGGCGTTGGGGTTGATGGTCGTGATTATGGGGGGCGTGAGGTGGAGTGTGGGGTGGTCGGAGCCGGTATGTAATACGGGGTATACAAGTAAGATACATGGGTAGTTTGTAGACGCTGCTTTCCAGCAAGAACAATCTTTTTCCTTGGATAGGCCTTGTCTGGCAGATGAGGGGGAAAATCAGGGGTTTACACGGGTCTTAGGAGAGGAAGAAAGCCGTCGTACGGAATTTGTGACATGACTTCATGGGGCTCGTATATCTGCTACATGGCCTTTCCGCCTTTGGGTATCACATCATCACCAAAATCTGGGTATCGAAACATACCCCTGGATAACGCCACGGGTGGCGGCTTGAACACGCTTGCTCCAATTTAGCTCTAAAACAACACTTCCAACACCGACGCTAATCATCAAAAAGACGCATGCAACAGCAACTCGCCGGATAGCTCTTTCATCCATTATCCCGAGCTCCAGCAGCAGGACCATCACGAGTATCGCTACCTGTGGACGCCAGCGTGGAGACATGCAGCGGCGACCTCCTGGGCGCCGGGATGACGGTGGGCGTGCTGGTGCTACGCAGCGGCGTTATGTCGTCTGCGCGCGGAGGCGGAGGGGTAATCCGGGCTTGTCTGCTAGTGCTTGGACTTGAGCTCGCAGTTCCTGAGGTTGTGCTGCTCCCGAGGTCTCCGGATCCTAGAGGGCTGTTGTCCTCTATGCGGGACATCTGCTCCATCGATCTCGCGTCCGGGTCTGCGGGCTCTGGATCGCTGTTCGCCGTTAGCGTTGTCGAGCCGCTGCCTCGCACTCCGCTAGAAGTTGCGCTTTCATCCGGCTGATGCTGCTGCTGCTGCTGCTGTCTCTCAGCCTGCGCTTGCTGCTTTTGCTGATTGTGTAGTTCAGGGCTCCATGTCCTCGTACTGCCTCTAGGTTGCGCGGGGATGATTGTGACGGGCACATCGGCAACCTCGCGCTTACTGACGTGTCTGTCTCGAATGCGTTCGCCTGTCTCAGCCGCCAGGACACCTAGACGTCCCTTTAGATCCCACCGGCTGAAGTTATGAGCAGGCGTGGCGCTTCTCGAGGGCGCCGACCCAGCCGCCGCACGTCGTGCTTCGCGTACCTCGGCGGGAGGCGAAGCGCGCTTACGCTTGAAAGGATTGCCGACAGCGTGCCATTTACCGCCTTGGCGACGATATCGATTAGGCTGCTCGTCCTCGGCTTCTTCCAAGCCTTCTTTCTCTGCGTCGCGGGCTTCCTGCGATGTGGCGGGCGCGTTTGCATTGTAAGGCAACCTCCGCCTGATGGGCTGTGGCGCGTCTGCAACTGTATCATAACGTACCACATAGACAGTACTTGCAGCGCTTCCTGTATCAGTTCTGCTCGGGGGGCTCGCGATCGGCGGAGGCAGTGTGAGCCCGTCGGCTAGCGCTCGCGTGCGCGTATCATCCGAATGCTGGGGCCTAGGCAGAGAGGCGAACGCAACACGGCCACCTCCGTTCACAGCATGCCCCGGATCTGGCGTTGTGTTGGTGGTAGCAGAGTGAGCGCGGCCAAGCGGAAAATGCGTAGCTGCACTCTCCTTAGTCCGCCGAAACCTGTTCGCCATGCTCTCAAGACCCTTTTCGAGAGCACTCGTATTATTATGCCCTCCGCCACTGTCCTGGCTGTCTCTTCGATCGCGCCTGACAAGACTCCGTCGCGAACGTCCATTCCCAAGCACGGCCTCTTGCCTCGGCGTGGCGTCCAGCATCTCGTCGCCGTCAAAGACCTCACGTCCCAAAATCCCGTCCTTCTTCTCATCTCGTTCCAACGCTTCTATCCGTTCCACCCATTCCCATACCACCACACTAGCCGCCGCCGCACCGACCCAGCGGAAGTAATCACCCCATCCAGCGACATCCTGGTTGCTCACATCTGTGACGAAGAACACCACAGGTGTCAAGACGGCAACAAGCGAGAGGACCGCAATAACACATACGCTTCGCATCTTGGTGTGGTAAAAAGCGTATCGACGTTTCGTCAGCGCGTAGTAGATAACCCATGCAGCGTACAGAAGTCCAAGAGCCAGCTCAAAAAGATACGACAATGCGGGAATCGCGTCAACGAAATTCCCCGGTCGTGAAACGTGATCGATAAAAAAGGCGTTCAGTGCCGAAAAGACGGAATCACACAGGATAAGTGCAAAACCAATCCATTTGATGATGACCTTCTCCTTGTGACGCGGGAAGAGACGGATCAGCGTCTGGACTTGGGCAAGCCAAAGGAAGATGTCGGAGATGACACGCGTGATCCTGATTTCCAGCGAGCCCATGACTTCGTCGCGAAGAGATGTGGCATCAGAGTAACCCGAGCCATACTGATTTTGTGCGACCTTGAATGTGTCTGCCGTCGCGATGGTCAAGGAGATGGCGACGGTGAAGGCGGCGACCTTTTGCAGCCAGGGTCGCGACCCAACGCCCAGAGGATTCGTCCCACCGCCTGTCGCACCCCCAATGATACCGTGTACATTGCCGAAACCTGGGCCTGCGCGAGGGTTGCCCAGGAAATTGGTCCGGGGCATGATGACCAACATGATGACCAGGATCCATGCTATCACCGTCGCGGCCGAGATAACGTATGTCTGTGGGATTGTTGACGCGTAGAAGGGGTCGGTGAGGCCAGAAATGGCGGAGATGCCTTCTGCCCAGCTCCCATCGCCGGTGCACATGGGCTGGAAGACGACGTTGGTGGTGAGGGTGATGGCGGCGCTGCCGAAGGAGAGGACGCCATTCGAGGGCAGGATAAAAGGGCTGCAGTGGGAGGGGAAGGAGCTGGTCGTGGCGGTCGGAGGGCTCCATAGTTGTCTCTTCACCAGAGTGCGACTCGGGAGCGCATCGGGGTGCATGACCCAGGACCATGCGACGAAGGCGGGCGATGGCGCTCTTGGCGCGGATGCGAAGGCCGCCTCACATGCGGGAAGGGGGGCGGAGCATCGAGAACGCCGGCGCGGTTCGTGTGCGAAGGAAGCGGAGTCGCTCGCGAGGCGCGTGAAAGACACGTCGCGCGGTATAGGATGTCGTCGGGTCGAATGAGATGGGGGAGACGTGGAGAGTGGTGTTGGGATGGAGACTCGGACTGCGCTTGGCGGGAACGCCACGGGCCCACAGCCATGCAGACAAGCAGCATCAGGGTCCAGTTACGTAAGGTGCCTCGAGGGTGTTTCGTCCGCAGGTAGACGGACGAAGATGTGAGGCTTTGATTGGTTGGCTCAACACGGACGCTAGCGGCTGTGGTCAAATTGCGACGGACTGCGCGACGGTCGACAAAGTCGCTCCAGCTTCTGTCAGTCACCACAGCTCACGTTTTGCGGTACCAATCTGGAGACTTCGACGGCGGGGTCTACGGCCTCGAAGATTGATGCGATAATTATTTCGAACTCTTCCGAGCAATTTTGAAGAGATGTGTGTATGGTAGGGCTTTGTCACCAAGAATCTGGTGTTCTGGCATTACCTTCAACATACTTCGAATGCTCCGGGCCCAGCGGACTTGGAGACAAGGAGAGTGGGGGCCGTTGGTCCCCGCACGCGTGTCAAGCTCACCTCTCCAAGCAAAATTACCTATACCGACCGTCGTAAGGGGGACCAGTAAGCACAGCTACACGAAGTCCACGCTTTCTGGGCTGAGCTTGACTGCTGCACTCTGGTTCCCTCGCCTCTTGTCCTCACAGAGTACTAACACCCTCTCAATCTCATTTCTTTTCCTTGATCCGTCACTAGGCTCTTCAAGATGGCAGACATTACCCTGGGCACCCATCTTTTCTTTCTCAAGGAGCATACCTCTCCTTCCCTCAAAAGCTATTCGCATGATCTGGGCGGCTCTGGTCCAGTGCTCTGTATGGTCCATGGCTACCCACAGAGCGCTTACATGTACGAAGTCCAATGCCTCTACACATGCTCGTGGCGTTGACTCCCTACAGGTGGCGTCATGTAATACCAATGCTAAAAGACCAGACCTCCATGTTCATCGCCGAACTCCCCGGGTACGGTCTCAGTCCCCTCCCCCCGAGTCCAGACAAGAGGACTGTTGGCAACATCATCATGGAAGGTCTGCAGTCGGTCTTCAAGAATCGCCCCGTGATCTGGTGCGGCCACGACCGCGGCGGCCGCATCGGCCACCGTCTCATGGTCGACGGCAAGCACAACATCATCGCCGGCATCCTACTAGACATCGTCCCAACCCTCGAGCAATGGAAAGCCTTTGCCAACCCCGCCGCAGCCGTGGCTTACTACCACTGGCCCTTTCTCGCCACGCAGATGGCGCCGAACCTCATCGAAGCGGTAGGCGGCCGGATCTACTGCCTGAACAACTTCGACCGCACCAAGGGCGGCAATGCTGCGGGGATCGCTAGGCTGAAGGAGGATCATGCGTTGGACCATTACTCCGCGCTGTTCAGTAAGCCGGAGACGATTTCGGGATCGTGCGCGGACTATGCTTCTGCGGCTGAGGGGGAGCCTAAGGAGCAGGAAGAGGATCAGGCGAAGGGAAGGAAGATCAAGGTGCCGACTTTGGTGCTGTATTCTGCGAGCAACTTGGGCAGGATGCATGACGTCAAGGGGCTTTGGAGCCAGTGGGTGGATGGCGAGCTGTCTTGCGTTGAGATCCCGGATGGTATTGGTCACTACTTGCCTGAGGAAGCGCCAGAGCAGTCTGCCAAGCTGATTGCGGACTTCCTGGCCAAGTACGGCAAATAGAGAAAGCTTTCTGCTTAAGTGTGTACAAGAACGCGAACTTGAAAATCACGCCAGTGACCTTGTCCATTTGTGCGAAGCGTTCACGGCTTCATGAGACTGTGCACAGTGTGTGCTACATATCCAGTGGTTGATAAGACGTATCCCACGTGACATTGAGACTCAGCCAATGACGAGACGGGTGGCCCAAGCACTCTCGCGTGGCATGTGCTGCAGCTATCGCGCCCGAGCTTGCCTCTCTATAGACTATACATCATCCTCGGCCGCTGCGCCATCCCATTCCCACCTCATCCCTCTCCGTCTCTTCTGCAGCGCCCGGAAGCTTCGCGGATCTCCCTGTATTACCATTTCCTCCCAAGCCTGAGCAATAGGAACACAATGTCTCTCTTCGGCGATGAAGCCGAAACGCCCTCGACTCGGCCTAAAGCCTCGCTCTTCGACGAAGGCAACGCCAAGACCTCCGCCGCTGGCGGCTCCAGCATGTTTGGCGACGACGCAATGGCGGAGACGCACGATTCTGACTCGCCGTGGGGCTTCACACCGAAGAAGAGCGCGGGCCGAGGCGGGAGCTTGGTGAAGACATTACTGGCGGATGCTGATGTGCCGGATGGGTATGTTGACGTCTTCGACCGCCTGCAGGCTGGTGGTGGCAAGGTAGAGGCGGCGGAATGTCAGAAGTTGTTGGGGGAGGCGGGCATAGCGCAGGGGGACCGGGAACAGGCATGGAGGATTGTGTCGGGGGAGGGAAGCAGTGATTTAGGGCGGGGCGAATTTAACGTGCTGCTGGCGCTTGTTGGGCTCGCGCAGGAAGGCGAGGAGTTGAGTTTGGATGCTGTGGATGAGCGGAGAAGGAATCTTCCGATGCCTTCGTTGCCGGCGCTGGCTTCTTTGAAGAAGGGGGAAGAGCCTCCGGCTGCACCGCGGCAGTCACAGGCGCGCGGAGGCGCGGGACAGGAGACTACAACGGCATCTGTACAGCAGAATGGGCATGCAAGGAAGACGTCTTTTGGTGCTGGGTTTGGTGAGAACGATCCTTGGGCAAGTCCAGATCTGCACAAGGGACATGGGCATCTGAACGGGTTGGCCGGTAGTGGGCCGCAGAGGACGACGAGTAGTTTCACAACGGGCGCGGCGTCTACAACAGCAGGCGGGACATATGGGAACGGACAGGCTGGGCAAGGAGACGAGGGTGAAGCATCGAGTTGGGGGAGTACGCCGCATTTTGGCGGGGCTGGCGGTGGCAACGAGGGGTTTGGCGGCACAGGCAGTGGAGCTGGAGGCGGGTTTGGAGACGACCCGAACACCCCGAGCACGCCCCGGCGACCTGCAGCGCCGCGGAATACCGTCTCGAAAGGTGCGGAGGAGGTAGTGACGGTGCAGATCCTGGACGGCAAAGAAGGCATGTTCATGTTTCAGCACCGCAACTACGAAGTCGCATCTGTACGGCGTAACAGCAAGGTTGTGCGGAGATACAGTGATTTTGTCTGGCTGCTCGACTGCCTGCATAAGCGGTATCCCTTCCGGCAGCTACCATTATTGCCGCCGAAGCGCGTGGCGATCAATGGAAACCACATTGCGGCGGACCAGACATTTCTGGAGAAGCGAAGGCGAGGTCTAGCGCGCTTCTGTAACGCGCTGGTCCGACACCCAGTCCTGCGCGAAGAGCAGCTCGTTGTCATGTTCCTCACAGTCCCCACAGTAAATTCTCCCTTCCCTCCTCCCAGCCCCAAAGCCTCCCAAACCACCCCACTAACAACCTCATTCCCAGGAACTAACCGTCTGGCGCAAACAAGCCACCATAAGCGTGCAAGAAGAATTCGCCTCGAAACCCCTTCCCCCACACCTCGAAGACAGCCTGCCCCCCAACCTCTCGGAAACCCTCCTCACCGTGCGCGCCGGCGTCCGCCGTTCCGCAGACCTCTACATCAACCTCTGCAGCCTCGTGGAGCGCCTCTGCAAACGCCGCGAAGCGCTCGCAGCAGAAAACTCCCGCTTCGCTCTCAACCTCCTCAGCCTCACCGAATGCACTGCCGATGCCTACGCCCTAGACGCTCATGACGACGTACCTCTACTCAACGAAGGTCTGTCTGCGATCTCTAGGCATGTGGGGCTGAGTCGGGAGTTAACGGAGGCGGAAACGCGGGCTTGGGATGAAGGGTTCTTGGAGGACTTGAAGACTTTGAGGGATGGTCTGGTGAGTTTGAGGGATGTGTTTGACCGGCGGGAGAGGTTCGCGCGGGATAATATCCCGGCTTTGGAGAAAAGGATCGCAGGAAACGAGACAAAGTTGCAGGGCGTCAAGGCTAAAGGTGATGCGGCGAAGCCTGGGGAGGCCGAGAGGGTGGAGGGGGCGATCGTCAGTGTATGTCTTTTTCCCCCTTTTTCCCAAACAACTTTATCCCCACAACTTC
>NAJL01000015.1:257553-292263 GCA_005059885.1 Salinomyces thailandicus
CCCCCCCCCCCCCCCCCCCCCCCAAAGCGAGGGGCTCACCCAACCTCTCCTCCCACAATAATCCTCCCATCCATCCATCCATCCATCCATCCATACCTTAACTAACCCCACCGCCCGCCTTTTTTCAAATTTCCAGGACAAAGAATCCATCGTCGCCCAACACGCCCGCGGCGTCCTGATCAAAGAATGTCTACGCGACGAACTCCGCGTCTTCTCCGCTTCGCAGGGTCAAGTCTCCAGGGCTGTGCAGGAGTGGGCGCAGGAGAGGGTGAAATTTGCCGAGTTGCAGGGTGGGTGTTGGAGAGGGGCTGTGGAGGCTTTGGAGGGGATGCCGGGGGGAGATTGAGATTTTTGGAGGGTTTTTCTTTTGAGGGGTTTTTGAGATTTGGTGGTGAGAGGTGGGGGAAGAAAGGAGAGGGGGCGGGGGAGAGTGGGTGAGGTGAGTGGGGTTTTTGGGAGGGGTGGAGGGGTACAAAACATAAGGTATCGGTGCTGGAGGCTTTTTGGTTTTAGAGTACAGAACAGAGGGGTGGGGGCTGGGAGGTACGTTAAGTAGGTTAGGCTGGATGTATGCATATTCATCAATTCTGAAGACGAAAGTTTGAAGTTGTGCCTGGATCTAGCGGCTTGGGGGAGGGGGCCAAAGCCCTTTCTATCCCGATTCGTGAAGCTTTCTTGCCACTTGCAGGTTAACGTCTGTACTCCAACCGACCAATAATACCAATCCCAGCTCCTCAAAAATGCAAAAGGCAGTGCCCAGGGTATCAAATATGCACTCCTCTCCACTCAACAGCCCTCTCAATGAACACAGCACTTCCCTCAAAACAGCCCTTCCATTCCACATCTCTCCCCCCCCAGGCCCTGGCAAATCTCCTCTCACATCCCACTCTAACCCACTCTCCCCCCCATCCTTGCCCTCGCCCCCTTCCTCATAAAACTCAATACAACCACCTTGCCGCCCTTCCCGCCAGGCCCCATCTTTACCGCTTTTCGACAAACTGGACAACTCCCCTGTGCAGCGCCGCCTCGCCCCCCCACTTCCCCGTGCCCTCCGGCGCTGGCCCGGAGCGCTTGCGTCAGGCATTCGTGGCAGTAGAGGTGCCCGCAGCTGGTCGCTGTCGCGTTGGTGTAGGGTTCCATGCAGATTATGCAGGTGCGGGCGCCGAATTTTGGAGGACCGGTTGGGGGTGGGGTTTTGGTGGTGTTTTCGATTGTGGTGGGTGACGGGTGGTCGGTTGTGAGGTCTAGGGAGGGGACGGGGGAGTGTTTTGGTTTTTTGGTGGGGTGGGGGTTTGTTGGGGAAGGTTTGGAGGTGCTGCGGCTGGTTGAGTCGGATGGGGCGCGGCGCTTGAGGTTGCGGCGTGTGGTTGCTGTTGCTGTTGCTGTCGTTGAGGTGTTGGTTTGGGTGGGTGGGGAGGTGGCGGTTGTGAGGTCAACGACGGAGGGCGTTTGGGTGGTGTGGCGGGCGCGGCGGGCGGTGGTGATGGTAGGCATGGTTTGGTCGTGATCGGCGGTAGCCTGACTTGGAGGTGGCGAGGGGGAGTAAGGAGGTGTTGTCGAGGTTGACGTCGCTGGGGTTGGCAGAATCTCTGAGAGCGAGTCTAAGATGGGGTGCTGGGTGCGGGTGGAGTGGTTCTGTGGTGGCGGTTCCAGCCAATTCTCGCTGTGATGTGCTTGTCGCTGGTGAGGGGCGGCTGATTCGGTGTCTTCTTCTTGTTCTCCTACTACTTCTGAGCGTGGCGGCGGTGCGTCTTGTTCTTGTGGTGCGGCGAGTGGTGCAGGTACCCCGTTTGCTGATGACGTTGGGTGAGGTAGTGAAGGAGAGTGACGCCGCCACTGCACCTCCGGATCACGTGTGTAGATATCTCGTGGAGGGGGTGGCGGAGGCGAGGATGCATCCGAGATTGAATCCCTTTGTCACCGGCCGTCAGACTCAGCGGCTACATGACAGAGTGAAGGTCAGGTGACTTCACTCACCAGAAGTCGACATTATTGGCATCATCCAGTGCCCCCTCCTCTTCGTCGTTCGACCGGGGAGGGAGCGCGTCAAAGTTCCAGTCGTTGTCATAGTTCTCCCACATGCGTGTGTATGCCCGGGTGTATGCGTCCTGCTGCTGCTGCTCCTGCCCGGACATGTCCTTTCTGACTGCTCGTGCAAATCTCTACAATCGACTCGAAAGGCGTGCGTAGGTCTATACAGTACACGACTCAACGAGCAGAGAGATAAACGATAGGACCGGACGAGGCGAACACAGAATACCTGCCTGGTATACAAAACCTCACGTCAAGTCACAAGACGGGCACGAGAAGATCGCCGTCCCTGCATCGTCATTATTGATGTACGCCTTCCCCCACAGACGGGCCTGCCCGAAGCGATGTTCAAAGCTCGAAAGCGCGAAGATCAGAGGTGCACTATCGGACCTCGCCCTGCGAACGCCCCCTAGCTCCCGTTGCTAAGCGGCCAATAGTTCTCTTATCTCTGCTTATTCAGCTTCCACATCGCTGGTCGCCACACCCGCTCGAAGAAGAGGACTTTAGCTGAATAGAAAAGTGCGATTTACAGAGGTTCACTATCAGGCCTGGTACTGCAGACAGCCCTTAGCGTCCGTTGTCGTCGAGCCAATCATCATGGCATATTCTTATCGCCCTTACTGCAGTACCACAGCTGTGACCGCACCCAGTCAGGTACCTTAGCACAGAAACGCAGACTCCAGATGCCCTTGACCTCGGCACTCTAGCAGCCAATCAGCCAAATGCCCTTCCTGGCTCCAGTGCATGGCCATGGTCGCTTCTTTCTTGCTGCAGCCTTATGTCGCGGAGGTCGGCCGTAGGAGCGCTAACCAAAGCTTCCATGCGGGATCGCCATCCGCGGGGACGATGCGATTGATGCGCCCCTCATGAACTCTTCGCCTCCTCGCTCCAGCACCACACATCCCATCCACACAACAATCCGTAAATATGTCGCGATAGTTGACCATCTGGCGACAACGCCATGCGATCTCGATGCCGCCAACACCTCGTCAACGCCCTCGAGCGCACCCAGCAGTCCTCGCTTCTGCGCCTCCGCCCCCAGACTCCCCCTAAATGGCCATCTGCTTCAGCATCACGCCGCCACGCCACTACAAAGTCTACAGAGCCCGAAGTGCGGTCGCGGAGCTTGTCCGTACCATCTGAAGCGCGATTCAACGAGATCGGCGTACAACATGTCTCCAGCCATGTCCATGCCCAGCTGTTCCCGACTTCCGCTGGACGGCCGTCGAAAGTGGACCCGGAGCTGGTGGAGTTGTCGAAGAGGCATCTGGAGAAGCACGAGCTGCTGGGAAAGACAAGCGATGTAGCCGAGCCGATTGCGTTCGATCTACCGGAGCTGCAGGGCAAGTCGATGGACGAGCATTTCTACCGCCTGGGAATGGACAGTGCGGAGCCTTATCTGACTTTGGCCAAGAAGTACGCACATGCTTCTCCACCACCAAAGCCGAGGAAATGGGCGCGGCAGAGTGGGTGGACGAAGTATCACGCGGACGGAAGTTGGGAAGCTATCTACGCACCGGACGCCGAAGTCTTGACCTTCGATACTGAAGTCATGTGGCGGGAGACGAGCTTCCCGGCTATGGCTTGCGCCGTCTCTGCCACTCATTGGTATGCATGGCTCTCGCCCTGGCTGCTGGGTGAGAGTGAGAACGACCGGCATCTTATACCGCTGGGCGACGCGCAGAAAGATCGAATTATCGTTGGGCACAACATAGGGTACGATCGAGCGCGGATCTCTGAGGAATATGACCTTAAGCAGTCGCGTAACTTCTTCATGGATACCATGAGCTTGCACGTTGCGGTCAATGGGATGTGCAGTCGTCAACGGCCTAGCTGGACAAAAGCGCGTAAGGCGCGGGAGACGCAGGATCGCATTGCCAATGCTGACGATACTGCGGACTTGGCTGCTCTGCTTAAATCCAGGGGCGACGAGATGGAAGAGGAGGAGGAGCTGTGGGTCGGCCGGTCTTCCGCTAACAGTCTACGAGATGTGGCGAAGTTCCACTGCGGTATCACGCTTGACAAGTCGCAGCGAGAGTGGTTTGGCGAACTCGATCGGGAGGGTGTCGTGGAGAAGCTGGACGAGCTGCTGACCTACTGCGCTGCCGATTGTGAAGTGACGCATAAGGTGTACAAAAAGGTCTTTCCAAACTTCCTGGAGACGTGTCCGCATCCTGTATCTTTCGCTGCGCTAAGGCACCTGTCTTCAGAGATTCTTCCGTTGACCAGGTCGTGGGAGGAATATATCGCTAATGCTGAAGCTACGTATCGCAAGCTTTCGTCGGCTGTAGAAGAGCGTTTGGTGGATCTTGCGGAAGGGGCGCTGAAGCTCAAGGACCAGCCGGAGGTGTATGAGAATGATCCTTGGCTTTGTCAGCTTGACTGGACTGGTCAGGAGATTAGGATGGTCAAGGGGAAGAAGAAAGGAGATCCGCCTAAGCCTGCTGCTAGCCAGAAGATGCCGGGCATGCCCAAGTGGTACAAGGATCTCTTTCCGAAAAAGGACTCCGGCATCCAGCTAACGGTTCGGACACGCGTTGCGCCTTTGTTGCTGAGAATGGCCTGGGATGGACATCCGCTCGTCTGGTTGGACAAGTTTGGCTGGACGTTCAAAGCTAAGGACACCGAAGCTGAGAAGTACCTAAATTCCGCCATGACTGCTTGTGACTTGAGCGAGGAGGAGAACGATGGCCTGCGGTACGATTCGTCTCACATTCACTTTAAGCTCCCACATACGGATGGACCGACCGCACGCTGCGCTTCGCCTATTGCGAAGGGTTATCTTAAGTACTTTGAGGAGGGGCCCATGTCGTCGGAGTACGCTTATGCTAAGGAGGCTCTGGAGATGAATGCATCGTGCTCGTATTGGATCAGCGCGCGGGATCGCATCATGTCGCAGATGGTTGTGTACGAGAACGAGCTCGCAGGTGACCGCGCCAAAGACACCGGGCTGGGCTATATTCTGCCTCAAGTTGTCCCCATGGGTACCATTACGCGCCGAGCTGTAGAGAACACTTGGCTCACAGCCGCCAACGCAAAGAAGAATCGGCTCGGCTCTGAACTGAAAAGCATGGTCACCGCCCCACCCGGCCATAGCTTCGTCGGCGCCGACGTCGACAGCGAAGAGCTCTGGATTGCAGCGCTCGTTGGGGACGCTAGCTTCAAGCTTCACGGCGGCAACGCCATCGGCTTCATGACGCTCGAAGGCACCAAAGCCGCAGGCACCGACCTGCACTCCCGCACCGCCAGCATCCTCGGCATCTCACGCAACGACGCCAAAGTCTTCAACTACGGCCGCATCTACGGTGCGGGCCTCCCCTTCGCCATCAGCCTCCTCCGCCGCTTCAACCCCACCCTCACTGAAGCACAAGCCCGCGCCATCGCCTCCACCCTCTACAAAGAAACCAAAGGCACCAAAGGCGGGCGCAAATCTCTCCGCCCCCGCCCTTTCTGGCATTCCGGCACCGAATCCCTTGTCTTCAACCGCCTCGAAGACTTCGCTACTCACCCGCAACCCCGCACTCCGGTCCTCGCCGCCGGCATCACCGAAGCCCTCCTCGAGCGCTTCATCGGCCGCGGCGCCTTCCTCCCCTCCCGCATCAACTGGGCCATCCAATCCTCTGGCGTCGACTACCTCCACCTCCTCATCATCAGCATGGACTATCTCACCCGCCGCTACGCCATCCCCGCCCGCCTCGCCCTAACCGTTCACGACGAAATCCGCTATCTCGTCCCCGACGCCCATCGTTTCCGCTGCGCTATGGCCCTCCAGATCGCGAACCTTTGGACCCGCGCTATGTTTAGCCAGCAAATGGGTATTGACGACCTCCCACAAGCTTGCGCGTGGTTCTCCGCCGTCGACGTCGATCATGTGTTGCGCAAGGAGGTCGATATGGAGTGCGTGACGCCTTCACACCCGCACGTGATTCCTCCCGGAACGTCGTTGGACATCCGGCAATTGCTGGAGATGGGCGAGCCCGCACGTTTGGACTTTGCGGCTGTCGACGAGGGCGGAAAGCACTTCCCTCGTCCTGAGCGTTTCGAGTATGTACACCGCAGACCCGTGATGGAAGGGTTGGAGATCGAGGAGGGGGTCGCGGGCGGGACGAAGTATCTGCAGGCGCAGATTGGCGGACCCGCGAGTTTGGAGCGCGAAGGCGGTAAGGCGCGGAAGGAGGGCGCTGCTGTTGGCCCGACGGGGCCGCGGAGACCCCCTCGCGCTACCACGTCCTCCCATACCTCTACCTCTACTTCAACTTCCGCCACCACCGCGAAATCCCGTCCCATCTCCAAGACCTCCCCCACCACTCAGGCTTCAACCACCACAGCGCAGCAGAAGAAGAAAAAGAAGAACCAGCAGAGAGGACCAGCAGCCTCGCCCATGAGTATCGACGACGATTGGCGCAGCTTCGAGTCCCTACTCGCTGAGGAAGCGCAGAGGGCCGCTAGGCGGGAGAAGGCTTTGACACTGGAAAAGGAGAGACGGGCTAAGACGACTGTAGAAGATGAGGGGCCAGAGGAGAGGAGAGAAGGTGTTAAAGGGAAGAGGGAGTTGTGGAATTTTGGGGATTTCTACTCTGCGCGGGGTTTTGGGGGCGACGGGGGACGGAGGGCGATGGGTGGGTCTGGGGGGTGAGGAGGGTTACTTTTGCGGATACTGGGGACTGCTTGGGGGTTGGCAGGACGGGGGGGTTCTCGTGCCTTTTTGTCTGATTGCGGCGCTGGAGTGTGGAAGTGGGAGTTTACTGTATGTCTGGAGGGGCCGCAGGGGTTGGCTGTCCGCTGCTTTCTCAAGGGGCAAGACATGACGTTTGTTGAGCTTTCGGAGCGGACGGGCGGTTGTCAGGATCTGTGATATTTGCACATAGCCCGGGTCCGTGAAGTTTTAGTAAGGCTACTCAGGCGGGATCTGTACAATATTGTAGCAATATGCAACGTCCCTTCCTACTCCGCGCACTACGCCAATTCTCAATCTGTACGGATACCTTGTGAAGGCGGGGTGTAGTACTCTCCCGGAGCGCTCGGGTGAAATTGAAGATTGAAGATTGAGATTGAGATTGAGAGATAGGTCGTCGCTTAGGCGGCCACTATGAGAAGGCAGGCAGGCTTTGACGCTGGTTCATTCGGCGTTGAGAGCCTGTTGTGCTAACGCCGCTGCGAGAGGAGAGGAGCTGATTACCTTACTGAGGTACTTTAGCTAGGCACCTAGGTAGCCTGACTCCCCGACGCAAGATATGGGGAGGTCTTGTCGATGATCGTGACTTCCCGATCTGGAAGGTGCGCGGTTTTCGCTTCCAGGTGGAGGGGTTGAAGGGGCAGGTATGGCGTCTGCGGGCTCTTTTTTCTTTCTATATTTCGCTTGCGCTTGGATCTGATGTCGAGGGGATTTGCGCTTGTGTGCTTTTTCTCGCGCTGCTTTATGTAGATGTTCTGATTGGATGTGTTACTGATACTGGTAGGGAGGATGTTGAAGGTGCTGAAGCTTGGGGCTGACTGTAGGAAGACGCTTGTGAAGGAGACTGGGGGCCAACAGAAGCGGGATGATTCGGCGGAGTCGAGCTGATTCCTAAGGTACTCTGTTGTTCTTCGTGCTTTTGTGGCTTATCATGGTGCTGATGCAAAGGAGACACGACGGACACGCGACAGGATTCCCTCCAGTCAACCTACCTAGCTAGAACGCGTCGGGTTCATGCCTGGCGTTGATGCCTAAGCGGCTTATCGATTGATCGACGTTCGTCATCGCGACTTCGCCCGCCCGGCGCGCACATTCATGCACAAGTACGAAGACACCGATCAACCTTCAATTTACCTCCACACCTCCAACGCAGCCACCTCCCTCCAGCTCTCACCTCTCCTGGCCAACGCCGCGATCCCCCACGGCAGTCGTCAGGCCTCACACTCAACCCCCCATCCTCAACCTCCCCGTTCCCCCGCCGGCACTACACCCAGAGCTCCTCTCCGCCTGAAGCACGCGAGCTAGCCCTTCCACGATGCCGGCAGCCTATACTGCGCAGCAAAAGAGCGCCATTGGCGAGTTCACGGGCGTGACACAATCGGATAAGAGTTCGGCTGCCAAGGTGTTGAAGCAGCATGGCTGGAATGTCGCGGCTGCGATCAATGGGTAGGTTGGACTTTTCTTCTTTCTGTTTTGTGCACGGGTCTTCTCGTGCTCTGCTCTGTGCAGTCAGGAGAGGGGGCGATTGTGGTGGCGTGGGCGGGGAAGTGCCTGGGATGATTTGTGCGAGCTGGATCGTACGTGAAGATCTGACGGACACGAGCTCAATGTCGTAGAGTCTCGCGGACTACTGGAAGACTTGGCATTGTTTACTGGATGTCACGATTGAGGCTTCACTGGTTCCTCGCAATGAACTTCCACGAGGTCGACAGAAGCGTCTAAGATGCCGGACGATACTACGAGTGCTGCCGGCTGCCGGTTGAGGAGCAGACGAGCTGGCTGGGTACGTTGTTCTCTAGCCTTCACGCCCCCGACCATATTGGGCTCGACCTGGAGGCACGATGTACATACCTGAATGTATGCGCGAGTGACTGTGGACTTTCCCATCGAGGGCGACCTCTGAGTACTTCACTGCTAGGTCAGAGGAACGAGGGTTCACTGACCTATCTTTTGAACCTATTCCGGGCCGGATTCTGGCAGAGCACGATGCGAGTACTCGCTTCAGCCAATTGAATTGGCAAGAGAGAAAATACTGGTGCAGGGCGCAGCTGCCTGGTTTTTACGAGAGACACTTCTGGAGTCTCTCAGTCGACCTTCGGCATCCCCATGAGCGAGGTTGCTGTCAGATTCTTGCAAAACACCCACACCACGTCGCCCAGAGCTACTTCCTAATAAGAGAGCGGTAAAAGGTCCCTCTACACCAACTTGAGGAAGGCCAAGGAGCTCTGCTTGCAGGGTTTGGCCTTGCACCAATTCGCGCTCACAAGCACGGTTTGCAGCTGTCGGGGCAGTATACTGGTCCACCTCCCGGGCTGCGTACGTCGACCGGAACTGGCTCTTGAGTCAGTATTAGCACCGGCACCATGTTCTCAACGCACGTGTCACTAGCGAATGGCCCTAACATATTGTTATTTGCGTAATCAGAATATACAAGAAGCTAACCCACCCTCGTCTTGCAGCTACTTCGGCAACTCCAGCGGCACACCCAACCCAAACCGCTCCTCTCTAAATAAGATATTCGACAAGTACCGCGATGATGCCACGGAAGAACCGGATGAGATCAATGTAGAAGGCACCAGCGCGCTGTTTGAGGAGCTACAGATAGGACTTGAAGACGTCGCCGCCCTCATCTACTCGGAAATCGTCAAATCCCCCTCCCTCGGCCGCATCACCCGCCAAGGCTTCATAGACGGCTGGTCCGACTTGAGCGTCGACAGCCTACCAAAGATGAAGAACTGCGTGCTCCAGCGCCGCAGTGAGCTAGGTCAGGATCTGAACCTCTTCAAGAACGTCTACGGCCATACCTTTCAAATTGCGCTTGAGCAGAGGGCCAAGACGTTACCTTTAGAGATGGCGGTGGAGTTCTGGAAAATGCTGTTTACGGCGCCGGGGTATGAGTGGAAGGGCGAGCACGGGACGCCGTGGCTGGAGTGGTGGTTGGAATTTCAGGAGGCTAAGCGGACGAAGGCGGTCAACAAGGACTTGTGGAAGCAGACACTGAATTTTGCGATCAAGACGGTGGAGGATGAGAGTTTGAGTTTCTGGTCCGAGGAGAGTAGCTGGCCCAGTGTGATTGATGAGTTTGTTGAGTGGGTGAAGACGGAGAAGAGGCCCAACGGTGGCGAGGGTGGGGAGGCCATGGAGTTGGCGTAGAAGGATGTCTGGCCATTGCGTCCCGCAGAGGGCCTTATAGCGATGCGGTCAGGGTTCTGAGGGGCCTGATAGAACGGTCGTGGTTTAGATGCTGTTATTGCTCGCTTTAGCGTACTGCGGGCATGAGCTACATGGGCTGCTTTAGTTGTGCTGTCAGGCCTTTGCAAGGAGAAGCTGGGGCATGCTGAAAGCGTGGAAATGCGAGAGCGGGCGAAGAGATACCAAACAGCGGAATGCATTATCTGGCGAACTGTGGCATTGTCGCTGTTTTTGATGTTCACTCGGTAGGAGTAATGGAATGCTTCGTTCTCGGTCCATATCTGTCCCGAGCCTGCAACCTCAGGCTTGCGGGTGAATGCCCCACCGCGTCTGACGTCAAAACCTCGACATCGCGTGCGCCACATCGAGCTGCACGCCTTCCATGTTTCCATCCTTGAGCTTACTCTTGCAACTTACAAACACCACGTCTTAAACATCAAGAATACACGGATCAATTGAGGAACAGGCGCAGCACGACACCACACGAAACCCATATTAAACCTCCTTCGCACTATGGACACGATCAAGAACGCCATTGGTCTAGGCCAGCAGACTCAAGAGGGCCAGGAACCAGTGTCGGGACAGCAAGGCGCTGGAAATGCTGCTGAGCCCTTCGATGCTGGCAATACCACAGGTCCGTATACTATCCTCAATAGTCTGTTCGGGTGTGCCTACCTGGCCAGTTTCGAAACCCATGCTGACTTACGATACAGACAACGCCGAGCTGGGCGGCAAAGCACCGCAGGAGACTGGTAAGCTACCATCCTTCTAAAGACCTCTCTCAATCCGCCTCAAGTCGAGACACTAATGGAAGATAGATCCCAGCAAGGTCACGGGCAACGTCTCCTCGACCAACCCGCCACCTGCAGCAGACTCCGCCACCGGCAGCGGTAAGTCGTACCAAACTCCACAACCACCACCACCACCAGCAGAGTCTGAGACTTCGAAGCCCATCCCAAGCAGTAATATCGGAGACGACGAAGACGTCCGCACCCCTGCAGCAGATAGCGGTGAGGCAAAGCAGGCGATAGGCAGCGCGGGCTGGTTCAGAACTGCTATCCCGCCCGAGCAGAGAAAGGCTGAGGCCACGGGCAACGCGGGTGAAGGGACCCAGTCGAGCGGCAACACCGCCCCTCTCGGGCAACATGCATCATCAGCGGATGTAGCCGGCGATGTAGATACTCGCAAACCAACCCCAGCCACCACCACCACCCCACCAGCACCTGCCCCAATCCCCAGCACTTCTCAAGCCGAGCCAAAGCAACCCGACCCCATGTCAGCCCCTCGCGAGCGCGAAGTGCAGAGTTCGAGGCCTCATGCCATTCCCGTGGCCGGTGGCACGCAGGTCGGCGAGGCGGCCGCGAAGGATCGCGAGCGTAGGCGTAGCTCGATTGATCCGGGTCGCACGGGCTCGGGAACGGAGCCGGCTCCAGCAGGCAACAAGTTTGACGATACGACAAGCAAGAATACTGCGGCGAACACTGGGACGAAGCCTGATCACAGACCTAGTGCAAGCGGTGGTGGGGCGGCGGCGGCGGCGACGGGTACTGAGTCTTCGAGCTCGCCCGGCAGTGGGAAAGAGAAGGAGAATGAAGGCCGCGGGCCGGGGAAGATGGAGAAGCTGAAGGAAAAGCTGCATATTGGTCATCACTCTAAGGATGCTAAGTAGAGGATGCCGCCTCTACAGCCTCTCTGGCGACAACGGCGGCTGCAAGAGACGAGAGCCATTAAATGGTGATCTCCGCGGATGCGTAATGGCCGGCGCCCTGCGAATGTGCGCCGCATGGTGCAAGAAGGCCATGCTGGCGCTACTGCGAGTGCATGAATACCCCCCACGGATCGCTTGATCCTGCGTACAAGCCCTGCGAAATCAAAGTCTTTCTCTGCGTTCTCGTAACACAGTGGCTGAAGTGAAAGTAGACTACCTGTCAAGACAGATATCTAACCCCGCATGTTGATGATATACACGCCCAGTCCATCAAAACCCGGCCCCGGCTTGAACGCTACAAACCATACCAATGCATCGCCAAGTTCACGCTGGCCCTACCGAAGACCTCCGAGCCTTTCAAAAGCAGGACTTTCGCCTGATAAAGGCCATTGCCAAGCCTTTCCAAGCATGAAAGAGAGGAAAGGAAAGCCTGTGTTAAGCCTTCCTCCGAACCACATCAACCCCACCTCTCCTCTCCACCCCCGTCGCCGGCATCTCCGCAACAGCCACGGGCTGCCCATTAAGCTCCAACCTCGGCTTCACCGGCCCCTCCACGCCCTCCAACTCCTCCTCCAACCCTTCCCCTTCCTCGTCTTCCACTTCGTCTTCTTCGTCCTCACTCCTCTCATCCTTCGCCACACTCGTAACCAAATACCTCCAAAGAATCCTACAGATCAAAAAGAACCAAAACAGATTAATCGCCTGCAGCAGCGCCAACAGACTGAAAGTGATCACGTGGCTGATCCAGCATTTGTATTGCTGGGTTTCCCAGTTGAGGTCGTAAGGCCCGATTGTGGCGAATTCTCCGGTGCGGATGTTGGTGAAGGGGAGTTTGCCGGGGAGGAGGAGGGATTTGATGATGATGAGGTTGAGGTAGTGGCGGCTGTAGGCCCAGATGCCGAGGAAGGTGGCGAAGTAGGCGGGGGTGATGCGGGCGTCGATGTAGTTTAGGAGTTTGGAGGTCTGGGACGGGGGATTAGTAAGACCGGGGGGGGAAAGGCGTGTGGCTGACGGTGAGGATAGAGGATGGAGGATCGTGAGAGGGACGGAAGGCTTACGGCGAGGAAGAAGTCCGAGATGTCATGCGTAATGTACACGGGGACGCCCATGTAGGTAAAGTGAAAGCGATAGCTCAGCCAGATCAGCGCAAGCGTGACCACATGGTGTAAGCAAAGTTCCTTGAAGTCCTTACGGGGCTTCTCGAGCAGCAGCACGAGAACGAGCCCTTGCTGTGCCCAGTAGCTCGCTTGCAGCAGGTAGTAAGCCTTGAACCACGCGTCGTGCGCCCGGTGCGGGAACCCTTCGTACATGCCTCGGACATTGAAGAACCACACGGGCGTGCGCGAGAGGACGTACAGCCCCACGGGTGCTGCGCAGGCGAAGTAGATGGCGGTGTAGAACTGCTCGAGGAAGCGGGATTGCTTGCCGCCCCGCCGGATGCCGCAGCGCAGCGCGATGGGTTTGATGAGGCGCTGCATGAGGAATTCGCGAGTGAAGGTAAAGACAATGGTGTAGAAGGCCACAAAGCAGAAGTCCCGCGGGCCTTTGCCGTATTGCGTTACATTGCCGATGTGGGCGGGGAGGGTTGTGGTGCGTTCGTGGGGGGCAGGGTCGGCGTAGGAGAGGCAGAGGAAGGGATGTAGGGGGTTTTGGGGGCCGGCGCCCGTGGTGTAGTAGGTGATTATGGCGGCGAGGATGAGGAGGAGAGGGAAGAGCCAGGTGTGGCGGTAGCAGGTGCGGCGGAAGCGGCGGAAGAGCTTGCGGGCGGCGGAGCGGTCGCGGTCGCGAGGGCGGAGGGGTTTGCGGTCTTGCGCTGCAGCGGGGCGGTCGATAGGAGACTCGGGGAGGGTGTCTTGCCGCGGGAAGTTGGTGGCGAGAGAGCCGGTGCTGGTGTCGCCGCGAGGGTCGGCGCCGAGGTAAGAGCTCTTACGTGGCCGGTTAGGACGCGAGCTGGGGCTATGGCCGTTCATGCTGGCGGTCGACGTGGCAGAGGCTTGCCCGTTGGTCTTGCCGCCCGCCGCCATGTGTGGAGACGGATGTGCTGGTCGAGGTCGGCGTGGTCGTGCCTTGTCGTCAGCAGCGGCTATGGGGGCAGACGGCTCATTGGAAGATGTAGGAGGTACTGCGAAGTACAAGTACACGGTACCGACGACTCACGAGCACCCTTCCTTTTCCCTTTTCCCGCGTAAGAAGCTGCTCTCGCGTGCAATTTAAGTTTCCCTTTTGGGTAGGGTTCCGCCCGGAGCGGGACGTTGGCAGGGCTGAAGCTCCCGCGGACAAGGCGGGGTCACTGCATAGGGTAAGGTAAGGTAATCTTCTCACAACACACCTGCACCTATATCACGTGCATTAGAACCCGTCGACGCCAGTGACCCAATCCCGATGTATTCATTATGCATGTAGCACTTTGAGAAGACGACATCATAAAGACGGTGGCCGCCATGTTGCCGATCGCCAATGTTCGGGCTACTCTGGCTGCCACAGAGTCTCCAGGACATTGCATTGACCGATTCGATGGCATTGGTCCAAGTACTACTCGCAGTACGACCATCCAGATCCGCGCTCTCTGCGTGACACATCGTCTCGATAGATCATCTTGTAGGTAACAATCAAGCTGTAGCCATGTTGTCCATGATGGAAATGCATTTGATCAAATGATTTCGACACTACTCTGGCTTACCTCGGATGCCAGACCGTTCAGTAAGGAACTCCTCAGTGTTTCCAGGACTCATCATGCTGGTATTCTAGCTAACCATCTACATCGCCGAACCCTCTTCTCTTCAATGCGGTGTTGTCGCGAGGGGTTTGGCAACATACCGCGGACCTCTTAAGGCCACCTTAGACCCAGTACCTAGGTATTCTTTATTCCGAGCGGGTCAAACTCTAACATGTTATCTGGATGTGCAGCTGCCTGATCAAGAATTGAAGCAGGATAAGGTCAATGACCAAGAGCGCATGTCCGTCTTCATGACCGGCCAGGATTGTCCTAACGTCGCGAGACCGCGATCGTAACTCGAAGACCGCTTGCACTTCGTCGAGGGAGCGAACAATGAACGAAGGCTGCAACGATGCATCTTTCGGGCCCGCTGTTGGGTCCAACTGTCGCGGAGGCTTTGATTTTACTCTCTTCTTTGAGCATGTCGTGCTCTCCGTTAGTCCCTCAGTCGTCCTCCTGCTATGCGTTCCTCCTCGCTTGTACTATCTCCTTCGACAAGACATGAAGGCGAAGCCAAAGCGAGCATTCCATAGAAGGACGGTGGGTTACCCCTAACGACGGTATACCACCATATTTTACTAATGTCATAGATATTCCTGGCTTGCTTTGCCGCAATACAACTCGCTTGCTTGGTGGAATGGATCTATGCGAACGAGCTACGCAGCAGCTCCGCGCTCGCTGCAGGCAGTCTAGGCTTTCTTACTGCGGTGGCCATATGGTTGTTGTCCGCGGTGGAACATTCGCGATCTGTACGGCCTTCGACCATCCTATGCGTATACCTACTGGTCACGATCGCGTTCGATGCTGTACAGGTGAGGACACTATGGCTCATAGGGCAGCCCCTCTCACTATGCGTCACAAGCTCCATCAGCGTTTTCCTCAAAGCTGTCCTCTTGCTTCTGGAATCACGTCACAAGAGGAAGTCATTACTCGAGCCATATCGCTCGCTCCCTCCAGAAGCACTATGTGGGATACTAGGCACCAGCTTTTTCTGGTGGCTCAACCCACTCATGTGGCTCGGCTACTGGGCATCGCTATCTTTGAAAGACTTACATCCCACGGGACCAGAAATGGCGTCTTGCTTTCTTGACGACAAGTTCGATGCCTCGTGGAACGAGATTCGGCGGGGCGGGAAGTACAGATTGGCGTTAGCAACGCTTTGGAGTCTGCGCTGGCCACTCCTGTCTGCTGCGTTCCCCAGAGTCTGTCAGACGGCCTTTACGTTTGCACAACCTTTCCTAATCGCTCGTGTGATCGACTTCGTGGCAGGTGATGCTCCAGAGGACGCTGCCGTCGGGTACGGGCTTGTGGGCGCAACAGCACTCGTCTACGGCGGATGGGCTATCAGTGTTGCCGTCTACAAACACAAGACGTTTGGCATGATCACCATGGCCAGAGGTGGTCTGGTTACTCTCGTCTATTCGAAGACTCTACGAATCGACGCAGCATCGCTTCAAGATTCCGCTGCTGTGACATTGATAAGTACGAATGTTCAGAGCATCGTGACTGGATGGACTAATATTCACGAGCTGTGGGCCTCGCCCATCGAAGTCGGTATCGCGGTATATCTCCTAGAGCTCCGAGTAGGTTTGGCGTGTATGGCGCCCGTGGTCATCGCCATTCTATCAACCATGGGGAGCACCAAGATTGCCGCCCTCACACAAAAGCGTCAGGACTACTGGCTACAGACCGTCCAGAGCAGGGTCAGCGCAACCTCTGCCATGCTGACCAAGATCAAGGGCTTGAAAATGCTCAACTTCCTCTCGAGCACCGCAGATCGGATCCAGGAACTTCGACTGGAAGAAGTCATCAAAGCCAAGTCTTATCTTCGGGTTGACGCTCTCATGAACGTGTGCGCCAACGCATCGACGTTGCTGTCGCCGGTGGCCACATTGCTGCTATTCACGTTCGTCTCGAGTCGGACCCTTGACAGTCAGTTGACGAGCTCTTCGGCGTATTACATCTTGAATCTTGTGGCTCTGATGTCCTCGCCTTTAGGCCAAGCGCTGAATGCTCTGCCTAGTCTGACATCCTCCCTCGCGTGTTTTGCACGCATCCAGCAATACCTTGAACGCGATGAAAGGCAGGATTACCGATTGGAGTCTCGTGAGCACATTACCAGTATGGAGTCGCCGCAGGTCACGCGGGACAACCTGCAGCCGGAGTTCAGCAGTGCGGAAGCCATTGAAATGATGTCGCTAAGGCCATTAGATCACGCTGGCAATGTCCTCGGCAACGAACTTGCTGTAGCCATTGACGACGGCCATTTCGGCTACGACGTGGAAGGAAACGCGGTCCTCAAGGACGTCAACCTCCGGATCGTACCCCGATCAATCACTGTAGTCACCGGACCCGTAGGATCCGGAAAGTCAACACTACTGAAGACTATTCTCGCAGAGGTCAAGTGCTTCAAAGGCTTTGTCCGCCTACGTAGCCCTGGCATCGCCTACTGCGGTCAGGAACCCTGGCTTCAAAACCAAACGCTGCGGGATAACATCCTAGGAGGCCTCAGCTTCGATGAGTCGCTATACACCGAGATCACTCGTTCTGTAGGCCTCACTTCCGATCTCGCGGCAATGCCGCAGGCCGACCTGACTGTCTTAGGCGCCAATGGAACGAGGCTTTCAGGCGGCCAGGCTCAGCGAGTTGCTCTCGCGCGCGCAATCTATGCGAGGCGACCTTTGCTTCTTTTGGATGATTGTTTGAGCGGTCTAGACAGTAAGACTGCGCGCTTCGTGTGTGAAACGCTTTTCGCTCGCTCTGGTTTGCTTCGAAGGCTTGGATGTACTGTCATCGTTACTACGCATTCCCTGAGAAACTTCACTGAGGCGGACTTGTACGTCGTCTTGGACGGGGACGGGCGTGTTGTCGAGCGCCAAGGAGCTTCCGAGATGTCCCACAGCCGCGTCTCTAGTCCTGGTGATCGCAAAGGATTGCACCACAAGCAGGCTGAAGATCAGCAAGAGCCTGTGGGAAGCACTACCCTACAACAAGGACAACAAGCGCCGCGCGTTGATACTGACCTTGCGACCGATGAAGCCTCCACGCGAGGGGGGAGAAAGGGCGTATGGAGACTCTATGTAAACAGCATCGGCTGGTACTACTGCAGCATCTACCTCCTCCTGAACGCGGCCTACGTCTTCTGCACCAGATTCGCCCAGATCTGGGTAGGCTGGTGGGTAGACGCCGGCCAAGCGTCTCCTGGCCGGCACACAAACACCGTCTACGGCAGCTCCTACGCCGGCCTCCAGCTCGCCGCCATGACCTTCTTCGGCGCCCTCCTCCTCTACATGTTCCAAATCATGGTCCCCCGCTCCGCCCAAAGCCTCCATTGGACCCTCCTCCAAACCACCATCCGCGCAAACCATCACTTCCACGCCTCTACCGACCCGGGCATCACTCTCAACCGCTTCAGCCAAGACCTCACCCTCATCGACCTCGACCTCCCCTCCTACGCCATCGAATACATCATAGACGTCTTCCTCTGCATCGGCCAAGCCATCATCATCTCTCTAGGCCTCTACTACATCGCCGCGTTGCTGCCAGCCATCATCCCCATCGTCTACTTCCTCCAGCGTTACTACCTCCAAACCAGCCGGCAGATCCGCCTTCTCGACCTAGAAGCGAAATCGCCTCTCTTCAGCCACATGCTAGAGACCTACAGCGGCTTGACATCCCTTCGAGCCTTCGGCTGGACCTCTCGCTTCCAAGCCCACAACCACGCTCTACTCGATCAATCGCAACGCCCCTTCTACGCTCTCTTCTGCATCCAGCGCTGGCTCGCCGTCGTGTTGAACCTTATGGTCGCCGCCTTGGCCGTCTGCCTCGTAGCCTTCGCGACGCAATTCCGGGATCTGACCAGTGGAAACGCTATAGGGGTTGCGTTGCTAAATGTTGTTTCTTTCGCGCAGACGCTGACGCAGCTTGTTGCGGCCTATACGTCGCTAGAGACGGCGCTGGGAGCCATTGTGAGGATTAAAGGATTTACCCAGGATGTGAAGCCGGAGGATGATGGGGAGCGGGCGTTGTTGGAGACTGTGCCTGAAGGGTTAGTGGCGACAGCGGTGGAATTGAAGAACGTGACGATTTCGTATGGGCTTCCGGAGCCGGCGGTCAAGAATGTCTCGTTGGTGGTTCGGGCGGGGACTAGAGTGGGTATCTGTGGTCGATCGGGAAGGTACGCACGAACACACTTGGAACTCATTGATCGAAATATTTACTTTCACGACTGAGGCAGTCATGCTAACGGCACCAACTTACAGCGGCAAATCAACCCTCCTAATGGCTCTCCTCCGACTCGCCCCCATCACCAACGGCTCCGTAACAGTCAACGACTTCGACGTCGCCGCACTCAGCGGCAACGCAGTGCGCTCCCTCTACAACATCATTCCTCAAGCCCCCGTCTTCCTCCCCGGCAATGTCCGCGCCAATCTTGACCCAACATCCACTCATGACGACGAGAAGCTCACCTCTATCCTCCGCTCACTGCACCTGTGGGACGTACTAGCCTGCCGAGGCGGCTTAGACGCAGATATGGACAATACGCCACTAAGTCAGGGCCAAAAACAACTCTTCTGCATCGGCAGAGCCCTCGTATGTAACGGCGACAAGAGGATTTTGCTACTTGATGAGTCGACGAGTAGTATGGACGTGCAGAGTGAGCGGGTGGCTATGAGGTTCATTTCTGAGAATTTCAGCGGTCATACTGTTGTGGTAATTGCGCATCGGTTAGAGACGATTATGGGGTTTGACAAGATTGCTGTGATGGACAGTGGCGGGTTGGTGGAGTATGATACGCCGGGTAATCTGCTTCGGAGGGAAGATGGAGCTTTCAGGATGCTGTGGGCACATGGGGTGGAGCATGACTCCCACTCTACGATGTGACCACGCGATGTGACCACCATGAGACACTTTGACTCCTAGGCGTGAGACGGGAGGCCAACTCAGATGTTCTCGCCATCTCAGGACCCTGCGCGGTCCTCGGTGTGGGAGCCTCTTGGGGGAAGGCAGAAGTGTACTTCCAGCCTGGCATCTCGACCGTCAGCGTGGAAGATATACCACGGCAAGGGCCGTCACAAAGATGGACACCCCTCAGACCCTGGTGGCGTTCAGGTGATGTCTCGATCCGACTACGCCTGGATCTTTAGTGTCGACGCGCGATCAAACAGCTCAGTTGAGATCGCACAAAGGGTGCAGGAGCGTGTCGAATGGGTTGCATACCCCGGTGCGGTCACGAGGTGTTGATGGTAGTGGCACCAATCTAACCTGGACACGCATGGCGCTGCCTGGACCGGTCTGGATGCGCGAGTCGTCAGCATCATGGGGCGTCGATGATTCTGTGAGCGTACGTAGGAACGGAGAAAGCGGCCAGACCATTCTAGTCGGCCTGGCAGGCTGTGTCTCATATGTGTCTCGCCATTGACGAAAGGACGTACGAGGTTCATTCGGTACGTGTCCTTGAATGGCCGCGGGTGGTACGTGCTTCTGGCCTGCTGTGCCGGGGTTCAGTGGAGAATCTAGACCATGTAGACGAACAAGCGAAGCAGCCACGCGGAGCAGGTCATCTCGCCGGCCGCCGTTTCAGAGGGTCGTTGCCTCACACCTCACGACGGCTCTACCCGCGCCTGCCCAAGGCCAGAACCACAAATAATACATCTATCATCCTTACGTCGTGATGCGCACATCCTGACCGCCACACAACCGCACCTCGTATAGAAAGTTGAATCACTCTGTTTCTCCTCATCTCCTTTTGAATAACCATCGCGCGTCCTGTGTTTCTTTGCTCGTTTAATCTAGTAGAGTCTTCGAAGTGTCGCATGCGGACCTGGACCCACCCGATGGAATCGAAGTGCGCGCTTTCGGGCGCAAAGTGGTATGGAGGATGGTGGTGGTGGTGGCGGTGAGCTGGCTTTGCAACGACGAGACAACTTGATCATACCTACTTGGGATGACCTCGCGGGCTGGTAAGAATACGGTATGACCTGGTGTATGGACCGGCACCGGTCGTGTCTGAAGAATTGACGTTCCTCCGTCGTCACGCGCGGTCGCATCTCTTCTTGCGCTGCATGGGCTGGTACCGTTTCAGGGCGACAACAGCGTCAAGCCCCCGGCAAGCATACACCGTATCAACGGCGACATGACAGTAGCCGGCTCACGAATCACACCAACAGCTGACTGCAAACCCATCGATGATACAAGATGGGCGATATCCGCTGCGGTGTCGAATGCGCCGAAGCCCGACGACGCCTGTAATATCTGCAGGAAGTACTACCTTATGGCGACACCCAGCGACAACACTAATCGCCCAGATGGGCCTTGTGATGAGCCTTGGATCGGAAGCTTCCACCTTGCGAAGATGCAAATCTTTACTGGAAACCGCACGCCGCTTCCAATGGGGTATTGCTAAAGAGAGCAAAGTAGTATTGTTGGGCTACTGCTTTATTTGATCGACGCACCAAGAAATGAGCTCACACCACTGCCGACGGCCCCCATCACAACATTAATGAAGTGTACTGAAAATCAAACACGAAAACCGCCGCCCCGGAACACGTGTATCGATATCCTGACCATCCCTCCCAGGCCGACCTCCTTGACATTGGACAGGCCGGTTCATGAAAGATTGTTGCCGAAACTCCTCGCTTTGGGTATTGGTTGTCACCCGGAACTCCTCGGTCTACGCCGTGAACATCTTTACCATGGATGTCAGAAAAGCTACCCATCCCATCAAGATAATTAAGCGGACCCTGTGCGACCGTTCGATGAGCTGTGCAGGTAGCTTGCGAAAGGGTTCGCAGCATCGTCAGCTGGTGCCGTCACCTGCATCGCGCCCTGCATCGTGGCTGGCGTGGTCACTGCGGCGAAGGCGTAGTCGCGGGGCCCGGCGAAAGAATTTGGCCTCGACGATGGCGCGCTAGCTGAGTTGAACGACAGCCCCTCGGACATGGACTGATGCAAAGCCATCGTGTCGAAGTCCTCGGGCGATGGCATGCTATTGACGTCTGAAGGCGACGACACGTGCTGGCTCAAGCCAAAGACGACTTCGCTGGCCTTGCGCATGTTGTATGCATGCACGTTGCGGCACGCACAGCTGTCTGTATCGTGTTGAAGCGCGAGCTCACGCATCTCAGACAGCATGTCGCGACATTGCCGCGCTTGACTCTTCCAATATGTGTTTTGGGCGCTCAGCTCGCGGTGACGGGCCTCCAGCTCCTCGATATTCACCTTCTTCTTGGACCGACATTTGGCCGCGGCCTGCCGGTTCTTCTCGCGATACAGCTCGCGCTTGTCGTCGGCGGGTTTGCCGGGCACGCCATTGGGATTGGCGCTGCCGTTCAGCAGTTGAGCATCGCGAGCCGCTTTCGACTTGGCGTGCCTCTTGACGGCTGCATTCCTCGCTCTTTCTGACGAGTTCATCTTTGGCGTCGGGGCAGCCTGCGACGAAGAACCGCTGGACTTACGCTTGCCTGCCGCCGGCACCGTGGCATCGTTCGGAGGTGTGATTTGCCCGAACTTCTGGGCGACACTGCTGTGCCGGTTGCGCACGATGGCATCTTGCTGGGCCTCTGGCAACCGAGCACTATTAGCATGAGTGCTGGATGCATGCGCAGGCGGGTGGCTGTATGGCTGACCCCAGAGGTCCGGGCCATCCGTGTGCGAAGGCGAGCCACGTGCGAATGCATTGGCAGGGCCGATCCCGCCTTGTGCGTCCAGCGTGCTGCTATCGCTGCGACTTGCGTTAGCCATGACGCCTCATGAGCATGTTGACCACGATGTAAGCTTACCTTCCAGAACCTAGGGGGTCGAATCCGCCAAAGCTGGCGCGGCCGCTCGGGGCGTCATACTCCGTCTGCAGATTACGCAGCGCACCATTGGTGCCCAGGCCTTGATACAAATCCATGTCTTCGAAGCGGAAGGCTGCTTGAGGGTGGAAGGCCGGATCGTCCATTGCAGAGGACGGGCAGTCAGAGATCGGTTCTTGAGTCGTGGGTATGGTCATACTGATGCTTGCGCCAGACCTCGACCTTTATATATTTTCTCGAGTCTGCGCAGGCCCGGTGCGATGGCCAAGACCGCAATACCTCTGGAGGCTGAGCTCCCTTTGCGCTGGAGACAGCTGACCCGATGGGGTTGCGCTGTTACCCCGGTGGGCGTGTAGTGATGTGAGTTCTGTGGAGCTCGCCAGTCTGGCGGGAGCGCAATCCCGCTTGACCGTTGCCACAAAGGTAAGCAATTGCGACAGCTGACTTGATCTGGTCGTATACGGTGTAATGTCAATATCATACCTGCTTGAGTCGTAGGTAGGTGGCTCGACAATACCGTTGGTGTGGCTTGAGAGGGAGGAGTGGCAAATGTCCCACCATGAAGTCGATTCGGCTGCTGCTCCGTCCCCGCCAAGCCGTTCTGGCGCCGGCACGCTGGCACGCTGCTGTCTGCTGCTGCGGGCAAAGTCCAGAGATCCCCGGCACAATTGCGACCTCAAGCTTCACTGTAGACAGTATCAACGTTTGCTTTCTGTCGCGAACAACAACGAATACGCTCGCGAGTTTCTTCTCTTCGCAGGCGCAATGGCAGGTTTGGGTGGCGCGGCTAGGCGGGAGCAGGAAGGTCCGACTCGGCTTGACCGCGCTAGCCGGCCGGGCGAAGTGTGGCTGTCGGCTTGCCGGTCGATGATCGGAGTCGCTTGCTCGGATCCTCTTCGCCGTCCCACCTTTCGGTACGAGGACTTCCAATACCACCTCAGGGCAACAGAATCGCATCTGCCGAAGCCGCTGGTAATGAGTGCCGTTATGGGGAACGGAGGTAAGATAAGCAAGGTCGCTCCCTGTCGCTTCTTTTCTTTCGCCTTTGGTGTTGATGGACTTTTATTGGGCAAGTGGAGGTCCTATGCCGCTATATCTAGGCACATTAGTATACAAGACTCCTTGGCTAGACGATTGTTCGCCTGCTTTTGAGAGTGGATGCGTGCTCGTTCTCGCTTTCCAAGTCAAAAGTCGTGTAGGGTTTCAGACCTCAGACGCATTCGTCGTGCACGATGGTCCCTACTTCGCCTCCCGGGTAGACGTATAGATAATGACAATTCGATAGGTCGACGAGTCGACCGCTTCGCACCCTCGCCGCCCTTGATTGCGGCAGTATGAAGGATCCCGTGATCATTGGGTAGAATCCTCAAGGCTGGTGGACAAAGGCTCTGCGACTTTACCGATCACACCCTTAATACAGCTACGTCTTCTTGCCTTTGCACAGATTACGTTGCTGAACGTTTGTATGCAGAGGCTCCACTACCGCCTTGTGGGCTTACATTCCGGCTTCATGTTCTTCCAGCTGTGCAGTGTGTAGATGCTGAGTTTGGTAGACATTTCGCGTAAGGTTTAACGCCCGATCAGTGTGTACAGTGTCATTCTATCTCATCCTAAGATACCTACGTATCGCACAGTCACGACATCTAGAGTCACGGTTGCTTCACATGATTAGTTGGAAGATGGAATAAAAAAAGATGCCTCGTTGGGTTTCGGACGAGATGATGTGTGGAAAGGTTAAGCTGAGCCAGCCAGCTATTGTGAGCTGCGTCAATCCAGGACCGTACACGGGCAGATACTTACCTTCAATAACGAATGGGCGAGAAAGGCGTCCAGTGATGGACTTTGGTTTATTAGCAGTTTGGACGGCTTGGTGCTGCTAGCATTGGAGTCGGTGACTACTCATCGTTATCTTGTATCGTTTTCACTGCCTGGAGACCGCAAGGGCGAAGTTCATGAAAATATCGTCAGAGTCGAGGGACCGGGTAGGGCACATAACAAGGTATCTAACTCTATATCTTCCGCATAAAAGGTTGCCATTCGTGCCAGCAGTGCCAGCACCAGCGCGCGCCAAGTCGCCGCCCAGCTCCTGCAACAACCCAAAGCTAGGGGACAGCTGAGCACGTGAGGCAAGCAAGGAAGGTTCGACGCGCCTGACAGCCGACCACGTGCACTTCCTCCTTCAGGTTGTCCTACACCAAAGCAGGCCGGCACACATGACGGCGCTGGCCCAAGCGACACACACTGGCCGTCTACTGCCATGGCGGAGGACATGCCGAACGGAGGCACACACGTCCCGCATGACTCCGGGTTGAGCGTCGGGTCTGCGGGCGAAGCCATTAAAGTCAGGCAGCTGGAGGAAGAAGTGCGAGAGCTGGCGGATAAAGCAAATGGAGCCTGTACGTCTCCCCTATGAGCAGCCCCCATCCAAGCCAAGCAGTAGTAGGAGGTAGTTCATTGTGAAGCCGCCGAATGTGCCCCTTGTCTCGCGCGGGCCCAAAGGAAGGTGGACTGATTTTGCTGATCGCCCAACCCCCTCTCACGCTGCAGCACAAAAGTTCGCCGACTACGAGAACGACATTCGGGTCCTGGAGGCCAAGCTCCGGCAAGAGCAACGTCGTAATGCTGCGGCTGCGAAGGCGCAGGAGTCGGGGGAGGGTACCGCAATACCGCATGTAACAGCTAGCCAGCAGCCCGCGCATCCGGGCATCTCGCGGTTCGGGAGTTTCATGCACGCACGGAAAGTGTCGCCTTTAGCGCCTGCTTCTGGGCATAGCAGTATGGCGGCGACGAGGGAGCAAGAGTTGGAGAGAGAGTTGGTGAAAGAGCAGACGGCGAGGCTTGCGGCGGAGCAAAAGGTGAAGGATGCCAGTGCCGAGATTGAGGAGCTGAGTGAGAGTTTGTTTCAGCAGGCGAATGAGATGGTGGCGAGCGAGCGGAAGGAGAATGCGAGGTTACAGGCGCGAATTGGGGAGTTGGAGGTGGAGAAGGCTGAGCGGGGCGCAGGGGGTGATGGGAATGCGGACTTGGCCAAGGAGAACGCAAGGCTGAAGGAGCGGTTGGAGAGGCTCGAGCAGAGGGATGCGGATCGGTATCGGCGGCTGGAGAAGCTTGAGGCGGCTCATGAGAGGATCGAGAGGGTTAACGCGATGTTGTTGCCGCGCTGAAGACTGCAGAGCACATTCAGGCTGGACATTTGGGAACTACCTGGCAATCGTCTACTGTTGAAGCGACGCTGCTATACATCTACCGCGGATGAGGCAGGGCGTCGTGGCGCTAAGACAATTTTGATGTCAATTCCGCGGCAGTGAGCAGGCCTCATCGCTGCAACAACGGACTACGACAGAAGCATTGCCCGAGTCAACCGGTACTACGACGAATCACGCATGGGCACGACTCATGCTGAAGGGTGACCCCAAGCGAAAAAGGAGCATGAGACGAACACCATGTCCGCGGCAAGTCTGAGAGCAACAGCGGCTGGTATACGCTCCAGACTGTAACGGACGCAGCGAGAGGGAGTACTGCAGGCGGACATGATCAAGCTTTTAATTCCTGCAGACGGTCAGACTGGCACAGCGAGCCGTCAGAGCTATTGCGCAGAGGAATAGGGGCGGCGGCTGGCTTCTAAATGCTGCGATGCGCTCTACCGCTGTCCTCCGGGCTGCCCTTGCGCTTACGATTCGTTTTGCTTCCAGAATCTACTAACTCGAGGCAACCACTATGTTGGTCGTGTGCCGCCTTTTTTAGCAGACCGAACTGAGTGCAGTAGCTTTCGAAAGCTGACAAGGGGTCGAGACGCATGGCCACGATGGGGGCGAAGATGAGCAAGCAGAGTAGAGCTGCTGGAAGGACTTTGTGGAAGCCGTTACTCGCTTTCGCTGGGAGCTTGTGGGTGTGAAAGAGGCGGCGTCGAGGAAACGCGAGGCAACGGAGAGGATCATGCAGCCTGAGACCACGGCAACGACAACGAACGCGATCGAATGCGTGGGTTCCACATCACCCAATAACAACTGGGGATTGTGTAGACAGAAGGTGCGTCGCTGATAGAGAGGGTCGTGTTCTCGATCATTTAGCATGTGCTGTGTCGGAGACGGGGCTGGTATGCTAGCGGTGTGATGTGCAATGTCAGAGATGCGCGAGTCTATGGTAGGGGGCACAACGTGTCGACAACGAGGTTGGATTGGACGTTGGAGGCGACTGTACCTCTTTATATGTACCTCCTGGCCATTTTGTTCTTTGGTCACTTGTCTTACCCAGCTACTGTGTTTCTTCAATCAAATAAGTCGCAGCGTATAAGCATCGACTCTTCCGCTTCGTCTCCTGGTTGTCAAAACGCCTTTCTTCCCTCCTAGCTACCTAGTACGAATGATATCGAACGTTTTAAGATAAACCGCCCTTCGACTGATGTCCTGACCCCAACGGCGTTACCCTCTTAACCCCGAAACACTGAAGCGCGCAATGACATAGCATAGCTCACACTCTCGAGTCCTCAAGTTCATCACCTTCCAACCACCATCTTCGAACACATATCCGATGAGCCTCCTCACAGCAACAAGACAGATCCTCAGACGTCCAATAGCTTCATCAGTACTTACAGTAGGCCTCGCTATCACCCTTTGGGTTTTCCTCTTCGCTGATTCTGGGAAGCCGGTTGCTGCTCGCAAGATGCATATCGAGTCGATTCCTATGTGTAAGTCTGGCGGGGCGGGCACCTTGATGGATGGCGCTTCTTGTTCAACCACTCTTGATTGGGGTTGATGAATCACTCATTGTTTGAGAGTGGTGTGGCTGACTCCACTGTGTATAGGGGAGGGTAGTGGCAACAACTACGCCTACCTTGTCACGGACGAGAAGACGAAGGATGCCGTGATTGTTGATCCTGCAAACCCTCCGGAGTGAGTTTCACGCTATTTCTAAAGCCTTACGAGGTCTTTGAAGTGCTGGACCTAACGAACTTGGAATGTAGAGTCCTGCCGACATTGAAGAAAGCCATCGACGCCGGCACGAAGCTGAACAGTATCATCAATACCCACCAGTCCGTCTCCACTACCTCGTCTCATCTACTGTTCACTCAACATGAAACTGACACGCTTCCCAAGCCACCACGATCACGCGGGCGGCAATGTCGAAATGGTACCATCTCTCCCCTCTTTCGCCTTAGCTAGTACAGCAGACTCCCCACGCCTCCAAGCCTACTGACCTCGGACCTATCTCAGCTCAAAACCTACTCAGTCCCCATCGTCGGCGGTAAAGACTGCACCAAAGTCACCAAAACCCCGAGCCACAACGAGGAATTCGCCATCGGAAACATCAAAGTGAAGGCTTTGCATACGCCCTGTCATACACAGGATAGCATCTGCTATTTCTTAGAGCACGGCAGTGAGCGTGTGGTTTTTACGGGGGACACGCTGTTTATCGGCGGTGAGTCTTTCACTCTGCTGAACGCTATTGGAGCTCATACTCCCTGGCCTGGAAGACAAGAAAGCTGCTGACCAGAGACCAAACCTACGAAAATAGGCTGCGGACGCTTCTTCGAAGGCACGCCCGAGCAAATGGATAAAGCGCTCAATGAAACTCTCGCCGCACTGCCAGACGACACCAAAGTCTACGTAACCTCTCCCCCCCCCCCCCCCCCCCCAGGGACTCCTCCCACCCCCCAAAATCAACAAAAGCTCCACTGACACGCCTCCCGTACAGCCCGGCCACGAATACACAAAAAGCAACGTCAAGTTCGGCGTCCAAGTCCTCCCATCCGCCGAGCCCGTGAAGAAACTCGAGGCCTTCGCGACTGCGAATAAGCAGACGCAAGGGAAATTCACGATTGGAGATGAAAAGGCGCATAATGTCTTTATGCGGTTGGATGTACGTGTGTTCACCATCCCCCTTGCCCCCAGTTCCCTGACCCTGAGCCCTTGTCGCCTTCTTCGAATCCGGGCACTAGTCCCCCGCTGCGAAGTCCGGTCTGCCTGACGGTGCTTGACATGCAAGGCGACGAGGCCTAGGATCTCGACAAATGTCAATGGGGAAATTTTTTCGCTGACTCTTATCTCGCGTGGGCTGTAGGATCCAGCTGTGCAGAAGTACACGGGCAAGACGGCGCGCGTGGACGTCATGGGGGCGTTGCGGGAGGCGAAGAATTCGATGTAAAGTCGATCAAATTTTGCGAAGAATGCGGGATGGCAAGGGGAGGAAGCTGCTTGCGAAGCTGGAGCTGGAGGGCCTGTTGGGATGATATCGTGGCGTTTGCGACGGCGAGGGTCCGGCATTCTGAAGGCCTTGATCTGCGGTTACATATGCTACCGTATCGTCCTGTCTGCGGTGGATCGCTGGCGTGCCATCACATTTCAAAGTCAACATCGACTCAGCTGAGGCAACCAACTGGGGGGTTCCGTGCTGCTCTAGAGACCTTCATTCACGCACATGGCTCTGAGCTTGAGAGACTCTTCCTTCACATAGAGGTAGCACGAAGTGAGACATTTATGGTTTATCGTGCGGCTACGGAGTACTATTGGGTATCCTAACGAGACTGAAGAAAAAAGTAATACGTGACACTTTGGTATCTCAAAACTTGGAGAGTTGGAACGCCGTCGCTGTAAGATACTTGAGGGTGTGCGAATGATGTCGGAACTTGGTTGTCGGGGCTTCGTGTTGTTGGACCTGCTATTGTGGCGGTGGCTGTCACTGTGCCTGGTTTTATTGTTGTTGCCCTGGTGCAGTTGCGGTTGACTTCAACGTTTGAGAAGCGGTGGGGGTGGTGTTGGAGTGGGTTACGGGTATGCGATCGGGTGGACCAGTGACGGCTGGGGTTGAGGCGGTAAGATTGAGCGGTAGAGGGGGTGCCATGGCGGGAGCTGTAGCGTTGCCAGCTGCGGCGACGACAGCATCACCATCATCGGCTGGACGCCGGGGCGTGCCAAAGCGCCACTAACGCCTCACACTCCCGGTCTCCTGCGCCATCTCCGGTCGTCGACGATCATGCTCTCTCTCCCGCCTCTCCCCCCCACCACCACCACCACGAGAAAACCACCCCCTCCCCGTACCCTGTCGACTAGCCTCTGGCCTCCTCACACCCTCGGCACCCCCACCAACCCTCTCGGCATCCTCGTCGACATCCAAATCCTCAAAGACGGTCGCAGGAGGCGGATCATCCGGCATATAAATCCCTGAAGCCCTCTTCCTCCTCCTCTCCGCCCGATCAACCCCGACGAAGCGCCTCTCATCCCTCCCAGCCTCCTTATACCTCTCATCCAAACACCTCTCCAACAACCGCACATTCTTCGTATTACACTTAAACGCCGCGTCCGCCAGATCCCCCACAAACGGCACCAGTCCCACGACAAAATCCAGCGCAATATTCATCATCATCCGGCTTTTCACACTCGACGGGAGCCCGCCATCGATCTTGCAGCATTGGAGGAAGAGCAGGTAGGCGAGGGCGACGCCGACGGCGTCCCCGAAGCCTGGCACGAGCCCGATGATGGCCTCCCAGCCGAAACGGATGCCGAAGAGGTTGAAGAGGCACATGTCGAGGCGGTAGGCGGATTTGCGTACGCGGGCGAGGCGGAGGCTGTCGTTTTCGGAAAGGTAGGCGGGGATTTGTTTGCGGACTTTTTTGGTTTTGCCCGGGCGTTTGGGGTCGGGGATCAGGGCGAAGTAGGGGTCCTGGATTGTATGGTTAGTTCGGGAGGTTGATTCCAGGGGAGAGGGCAGAGATCGTGGCTTACGTCGCCGGTCTCGACTTTCTTGTCGGAGTATTTGCCCATTTGCTTGCGGAGGAGCTTTTGGGCGGCGAATTTGCCGACGGCGGCGGCCATGGTTCCGGGATGTGTGGTTGAGATCAGGTGTGGATGAAGTGGAGAGATGAGAGAGTACTTTGGGCCCGTGGGATTTGGTGATGTTGTTATACGAGGAGTTTGTGCCCCGAATAGAAGGCGCGCGGCACTGGTAGCGAGTGGTTGCTATGCCTGCTGGGGGAGGCGCGTAGGTGTTTCAGGTGCGGCGATTGGGGGTTGCTGTTTGCGACCGAACCTTAAAACGATGAGGAATGGGAGGTCTCGAAACAATTTCGAGAGGACGTGGAAGGGAAGAGGATCAAGACAAAGAGGGCGAGAGGATCCGAGTGTCTTATGTTTGTTTCTTGTCTCGCCAACGCATTGCCCAAGCTTCAGGTTCCATTGGACGGGGACGGGGACGGGAATCTACAGTCACCGCCACAGCCATGACGGTCTGAGCGTGGCTGAGCATGGACACACGCCACAAGCCACAAGCCACAGCAGGGTCTGGAGCGCACCTTAGGTTGACCGAGACGTCAGCGCCTTTCAATGCCTCTCAATTACCTTACGTATCTTGGTCTTCATCTCTAGGTACCTACTCTCTGTGTGCCCGGCGGCAATCAACCAATTCCCATGGAATATTGAATGATGATCACCGCCTTCTCCGAAGACCAAAGGCACATCAAGGGTACTTTGATATACCGGATGTTGTATCGTTCACTGAAGCACCTTCCTAGGGACGGTTCGGGCGGCTGACGGGTAGCGGACAGAGCCGCGGGGCTCCATATGACGATCGCTCTCATCACATGACTCCAGAGACCTGTGGTGCATGTACCTTGCGCACCGTCCTCGTCTTGCTGTATGCTGTTGTTGTCGTGCGTGGCTCATGCCGATTCGTGGACGGAGCGGATGAAAAGATAGTCAGAGACTCCGCGACCGTGCTGGACTAGATCGAGACGCTGATCGCCGCGGCATATCTCGACCGAAGGGAAAGAGAGAAATAAACAGAACACACCACCAATTGTCTAGGCCAAGGCATTGTTACAACCCCTCAGACCTCAGCGACCCTACCACACAGGGGAGGAGGCTTCTATAGCCGAGTATGCCGTCATGGCGCGGCATCGGCCTGGCTCTGCTGCACCTAGCCGCCCTCACGCAGGCCATTGAGATGAAGATAGACCAGAAGGAGAACAACCGGCAGGTATGCGCGGGCATGTACAGTCGCAAGTCCTGGGGCGGCAACACAGAACCCTTCATCATGACCAAGTTCCTGCGACCTGATGGCCTAGAGGACGACGCGGATCCATTAGTCAGCTTGGCGGTGTTTGAGTGGAAGGACAAGCCGCTGGTGGGCAAAGTGGTGGACGGGACGGAGCAGCAGGAGGAGCTGGGGCTAGAGGAGCGTGTATATATCTGCGACCAGACGAGCGTTGACGCGGGATACTGCTCGAAGAAAGATCTCGGTGGCTTTATTCTAGCCGACAATGCCACCGAAATGTCCACCAGCGAGCTCATCAACCTCCCTATCCACCTCGCCCACCCGGACGCCAAGAATTACCACATCGCCCACACAGGCTACTACTGCGTCGGCACCTTCGCCTATTCCGACCACCCCTACACCGCCGTCGTCGAGTTCCGCAACGCCTTCGGCGACCTCCCCGCAGCCCAGATCGCCAAACTCCCCTTCTACGCCTCCTTGACCATCGTCTACGCCTTCCTGGCCCTCGGCTGGGCCGTCCTCTACTATTTCCACCGCCACGACATCCTCGCCGTGCAAAATTACCTTACCGCCATCCTCATCTTCCTCGTCGTCGAGACCTTCCTCACCTGGCTCTTCTACGACTACCAAAACCGGCACGGCTTCAATACCGGTGCCAAAGCCCTCCTGGTCATCTCCGCCATCCTGTCCGCCGCACGCACCAGCTTCTCCCTCTTCCTCCTCCTTCTCGTCTGCATGGGCTACGGCGTTGTCGTTCCCTCGCTCGGCCGCAAAATGCTCTACGTCCGCGCCCTCGCCCTGACCCACTTCACCTTCAACCTCCTCTACGCCCTCGCCTCCCTCACTCTCACGCCAGAATCTGCTGGTCCGCTTATCCTTCTCATCGTCCTCCCCCTTTCCGCCACCCTCACGACCTTCTACATCTGGACCCTCTCCTCCCTCAACGCCACTCTCAAGGACCTTACTTCTCGCAAACAGACGGTCAAAGCGGGCATGTACCGACGGCTCTGGTGGGCCATTCTCGTCTCCATCCTCGTCATCTTCGCCTTCTTCTTCCTCAACTCCTGGTCATTTGCAGGCACGAGCCGAGAAGACTTTGTCCCGAAGCATTGGCAGACGCGGTGGTTCATCCTGGACGGCTGGCTGAACCTAGTGTTTCTGGCCGACGTCGCGTTTGTTGCCTACGTCTGGCGGCCGTCGGCAAATAACCGCCGGTTCGCTATGAGTGATGAGGTACGTCCTTAACACCCCTCCTTCTCCCTCCCCTCCCTGTCCCTTGCATTTCTCTTTCTCCCCCGCGGTGTTCTTCATGCTCTTGAGTCCGGCAACATATTCCCCACCCTCCTAAATCACCCAAACTAATTCACCTGCGCAGATCGCCCAAGACGACGACGGTTTCGAAATTGCCTCCCTCCGCGACTCCTTCGACTTCGACCTCGAAGACCCGGAAGCCGACGGCGGCTTACACTCCACCACCAACCCAAACCACACCACTAACAACAACGGCAACAACGACACCAAACCACCAACCTACTTTGCCGCGCGCGACCAAAGTCCTCTTCCGGCGCCTACGCCTCAGAAGCCTTCAGCGCGGCTACGGCAGGGGAGTTTCGGCCGAGAGGTCGAGGAGGAGGAGGGGATGTTTGCGCTTGGGGAGGAGGATGAGGGGAGTGAGGGGAGCAGGGGGAGCAGCGATGAGGAGGGGAAGGGTTTGACGGGGGGAAATAATTCGAAGGGAGGGTATAGTCGGGTGGGGTAGTGAGTATGGTTCGTTGCGCGCCTTTTGGTTTGAAAGCAGGAGCGCGAAAGACGGGGTGCGTGAACTTGTGGTTTGCGTGGGAGCGTGGGAGTGTTTGGGTGGTTTGTATGGCTGTAGCGTGTAGATTTGCAAGCTTTTTCACTTGCCCCCCTCGACCCTTCCACCCGTCTTCTCTCCTGACCCTGAAGCTCTTCTATCTCCTCTCGCGCGGATGCAAACCGAAGCCTAACTATCCGGCCAGGGACATCAGCGCGGCGTGGAAACCTCATACTGAAGCCAGCCGGCCTCAGACTTGGGAGCTGGTGAGCAGTGCAAGCGTATCCAGACCGGCTCATCCGGACTTCTCGCGCTCATCAATTCGTCAACAATGGTCTGCGCAGTTCTACGAACTCTCACCACCGTGCCGGTCATGAGCGTGCTGCCCTTGGGACCAGACCACGTCTTCGTGCAGCAAAGTGCGCAAACGCTTGAAGACGGGGCTGCGCAGGCGGGAGATGCTGCCTTGCCTTGCCTTGCCTTGCTAACGACGGGCAGGCTGGCTGTACGCTTGGCAGGAGGGTTTGAGTCGGTGCGAGGGCTAGAAGAATCGAACCTAGAACCTCCACCCGTCGTCGTTTGCGAAAATAGGATCAGTTCGAAACAGAAACCGGAAGCAAAAGGACTACGCTAGGCATAAGCGTTAGACAAGGAGAAAGTGCAGCGTATTGTGCTGGTTTGCTTTTGTTTGGGTTGGTAAATCATGATTTCAGTCGGTGCAGTATGTTAGGCGACAGCTGCGGAGAATGTGATAGGTCCTGGATTGATATACATTGCTGAGAGAAAGGAGCGAATGTCAGACCGGGCGCTCGGGTGAGGCTATATGGCAGGTGGAGGGAGGGCAGATTTGACGGAAAGGGAAGGTGCGCGACTTTAGTATGCATTTTTCTTTAAAGCTTCTTTACGTAAGGCCCAGGGTTGTGGAGGAGTGTTATTGCATTTGGAATACATGCGCGCGAGGCTGGATTTGAGCATTAGAGGTTACAGTAACGGATCATGAGTCTCTTCTTCTAATTCCTGACACTACCTTCCCCCTTAATGGAGTTCAGTGGCCCTGTTCGCACACTCATCAGGCTCAAGTATAACTTACCCCTGCACACATTCTTCGCATTGCCCGAACATACCTGTTTGTGCGTTAAGCACGCCTCGGCTCGAATTCTGCAACTGGCTCACTCTTCCCCTTTGACTAGCTCGACCTACTCAGCTGCCGTCGCACACCGATCTACGCCAGCCCAAGGCCATCCTACGACTTCGGATCCGCCGGCGGCGCCCCACCAGGGTTTCTCAAAGGCAATCCACCGCTCTCTTTCGCCGCAGGCTCTGGAGTCCGGGCCCCACTCCCCTGCTGCGGCGTCCCCAACCCACTCATTGGACTGACCGCTCCACTCTGCGGCACCGGAATTTTAATATCTTCCGGACTAGCGGGTACTATCTTCTGAGGCAGACCTGGGATATGGATCCGTTTCGACTCGTTGTTGTACGAGGCTGGGATGATCTCGATGATTTCGTCGCGGGGAAAGGAGAGGTTGGGAATGTCAGCGGCGGAGCAGGCGAGGAGGTAGCCGTACAGGACGCGGAGGACGGACTCGTGGGCGATGATGAGGACATCGTTTTGTTCCCGCTCGAGCTCGAGAATGATGGGTTCGAGGCGGACGGCCAAGTCGTGATAGGACTGTTGGTGGTGTTAGAGTTTTCATAGGGTGTGAGTCTGTAAGAAGGGGGGCAAAGGGCATGGTTTGCAGAGAGGCGGAAAACTTTTGGGGGGAATTTTGCGGGGGGGGGGGGGGGGGGGGGGGGGGGGGGGGG